>JAZHYW010017615.1:0-86397 GCA_037355805.1 Ixodes ricinus | reverse complement strand
TACCTGTTCTCCACTATGTATTACAACCGAAGATTGCTTCGGTCAGCAATACTTTTCTTTCGTGTGTTGGCAAACAGTATGCTCTGTTTGTTTGTTTGCACACAGTGCCATTGGGTCCTTCAATATGATACTTACTTTTCGAGACATGCCAGATATCGTAGTAGTGCAGAATGGCTGCTTCCTGCTCTCGCATGTGCTTGGCGATGGAACGGTGCCGGTCTGTCGTCAGGGACCGCACCGTGAGGTCCTTCCCCTTGACGAAGTCCAGGGACCTGATCAGGCCCTCCTTTTCCATCTGCCCACTGTTGCGGACCGCCTCGCACTGCGTATTCAGCGTAAAACAGAACAAGTTATTTCCTATATCAGTATCTGCAATGATTATCGCAGTTACTTACACCTAGCATTGTGCAGCATATCAGTTTCTCCACATTAAAGAAAAAAAAATTGTTTCACGGCTTGGCATTTATTTAGGATCATTACCTTGGCAACAATATTTGTCTTCAACCACGGTGTTATGGTCTACGTGGCAGTAGTCCTTTGACATTCCCTAGTGATACATTCTAGGAAAACAGTCTAAAACTAATGAAAAGGACACGAAATCTGCGCTGCCAAATCTGCAATATTCCTAATATTAAACATAAAATTTAGATTTTCTCGGATAAATTTAAATTAGAGAAATAACTACGGATCTGCTGTTTTTTTTTCTTTTCTGATAGTCCAAAAATGTGACACCCTGCAAAGTGTCAGAGGAGCGCGGATCGAACTTGCCTGGTCATAGGTGCCAAAACTAGAGTGCATATCACAGTGGACTAGTATTGTTTTACAATATTACCAGTTTAAAATGGGCCTCCACAATGAGGTGGTTTTGTCCATTTCTCACCTCTCCAACCTGTACCTGCTCGAAGTGCAGGATCTTGTTTGCGTGGGCCGCGTACAGGGAGTACGTCAAGTACTTCGCGCTGAAGCCAGGGGAGTCACATCTCCCATCACCAGCGAGGTCCAGGGGCTGGTCACGGAGCTTGTCCATTAGCTGGCCCTGCTCATCTGCCCACACCTGTGGCAAGAAAAATTGAAAAGCTTGATACTGCCATAAACAATGTAGAGAAACACTGCACTAAAAAAAAAATGCCAGAAAAAAACTAAGAGTAAAGTGATTATCACCTGTGCAACTGCTTGGAGCAAAACCGTTCGCTGATAATTGTAGTAAGTCTTCTCGCAGAAGACCTCCACGTTCATCAGGTCAAGCACCCGCAGTGTCTTGGCTGGTGATGCCCCCGTGAACAGGATGGCTCCTGACAGGAGCAGGGCGCCAGCAGGTCTGCCGTTGATGCACGGCATGCTGTGCCACACATGCACATGCTCATCAGGGCAATGGGTGCGCACCGTGAGGCGTGTGGCATTCACCACAGTAGACATCTTGCAGGGGCCATAGCAGGTCTTGCAGGTTGTGAAAAGCTCCTTCAAGGAGCTTTCGAACACGAGGAACTTTCGCTCCTCGTGTAGAGGCACGTCGCTTGTAACGATGTGATCCCTGGAAAATGTATTAATAATTAGTATTCAAAATTTACTTGTGAACTAGCTAACATGCAATTGCTTCTCTGCAACATTAACTGCCCACACTACGAGGGAACCATTAGGATCGGGCAAGATGTCTGCAGAGTGTTTAAAAAGGCTTTGCAACTATTCTAGCTTTTCAAGGGGTGGCACAGACAGCTTACACAAAATCCAGTGTCGACAGAAACGGGTCTAAGACTAGCGACGTCCATCCAAACAGCTGCCGTGTGAAGAACACGAGGCAGAGAAATTTATTTAAACAGACGCCATTGGCAAGCACGAATGACTGACGGTGTCATCTATTGCAGCAAGCTACTCATCAAAATGTGTTCGGTCTGAACATGCCAACGATGTCTATTTGAACTGCAAAAAGATTAAAGTTTGAAATGGCCTGACCTGATTTTCCTCAAAGGCTTTTCGGTTTCTCAATAGCTTTTCTTTTCCTAAATTGCCGTTAGTGTCACCTGTGGCAGGAAAATTTACTGGGACAAGCCCTGCATAAAATTTAATTTTGTGTTTACACTTGTGAATTGATGAAGTAGGTCTATGTAGGTGGGTTGCACTGTAGTTACCAGGGCTTTCCTGACACTGATTCAAGTTGTGCATCACACATCCTATTTTCTTAGTCACTATCTAGCCCAGGGGTGGCCAAACTGTGGCTCCCGAGCCGCATGCAGCTCTACGCGTGTTAAAGTGCAGCTCGCAGCTCCCTCCAAATCCCTCCCCCCAACACCACTCCCCCGCCTCCCTCCCGGTCACGCGAGCACTTCCTTAAAAAGAGAAATGGAACACGTTTTAAATCAAAAGAGAGGTTGCAGTTTGGTAGTCTTGTGCTACTGCTACCTTACGTACAGTTGGACTGCTTTTGACTCGGATCGATTGAAAGTAGTTTGAATTTCATTTATTGCTATGGACAAAAGTTTCTCCCCCCTCCCCCTTTTCTGCCTTTCCTCTTCCATGCGGCTCCTGGAAGTTCCGTGGTTTTGTTTGCGGCTCTTAGGCTGGGTCGGCCTGGCCACCCCTGATCTGGCCTATTCTACCCAAGTAGGAAAGCATTCTCACTCGACAAAGCTCCACTCGTTGGATGGCACGTAGAGAGGATCCCTGCTGTCCTCGAGATCAGTTGATTCTGGGCTGTCGGCCGCCTCCTCCAAGAATATCGGAGCGGCAGGTGCCAGGACAGGTTTCTCTGGTGCCACTGAAGAGGTGCTGGCGGTGCTGGCAGTGCTGGCGGCGCTGGTGGTGCTTGCAGCACTGGTGGCACTGGTGCTGCTGGTGGTGCTGGTGGCACTTGTGGTGCTGGCAGCATTGCTACTACTGCCAAGTAGCTCTTCAGTCTGCACCCCATGACTTGTTATCCCTCGTGCATAAGAATCTGCTTGCGTGCCTGAAGGGGAAAAACAGACTTACATATCAGATTCCTCATTGTAATAATAGTAATAACAATTTTTTATTTGCACCGAGCCTGACTCAGGAGTTAGGACAAGCTTCTAGAAAACTGGGCTCTGCAGAAACTACATTTCTCAGCAAGACTTTTCGTTGAATACAGTATGCAAGGCTTTGCATACACAACTTGTCTTTGTTCTAGAATATAAATTTTACGTAACTGCTTTAGATATCTAGCTTGTTTGTCGTACCAATGATAAATCATAAAAGAGGCCCAGTATTGCTCCAATCTTCATGGCGATCGAGGTCAACACAAATTGTATAGAATTAATTTAGGACAATATTTTGCCAGCAGCCCTATTCCTATGCTCACCGACAGACTTCTTTCCCAGCCGAGGATCTGTTCCTACAGCCTTGTCCTCCCTGGCAGGGGGCATGGGGGCCACTTGCGCATGATCCAGGTCGGCCTGAACAGCTGCGTCACGAGAGGCCGGTCGGCGACCGCAAGAGCAGCAGTGCTCACGGGGCACATTGCCCTCGGAGCAGCCGACGTCGTCAGTCGGCTCGTCGCC
Source organism: Ixodes ricinus (assembly GCA_037355805.1). Taxonomy (NCBI): domain Eukaryota; kingdom Metazoa; phylum Arthropoda; class Arachnida; order Ixodida; family Ixodidae; genus Ixodes; species Ixodes ricinus. Next base: position 82,885 of record JAZHYW010017615.1, on the reverse strand, counting down.
CTGGAAAACGGAACATTTTCGTCAAACGTCGACTCAAAAAGTTCTTGAAAGTCGATCTCTCACTGAAATAACAGCGCCACTTACCAGGATTCTTGGGCGTTTAGACGCAGGCTCCTTCGCTGGGGTGGTCATCGCGAAGGGGGCAGTCGGAGTGAAGGCACCGCACCGGGCTTCAGGCGAACGTGCCTCATCGTTTGTCCAGCATCGCGCAGGACACTCGATATGCGAAGGTAGTCCTGATCGCCGTCGAAATGCTCCGAGCAAAAGCGCAGGTCTGCCATTTCGGTGTTCTCTTTCCCGATGCTCCGGCACCACGCACTTCGGAGGGGTTCCTCGCGCGGTACGCAGTGGTACTGGAGGTTCTTACGTCGAACCACAGCACTCTTCAAGTTCCGGTTGGGACACAGAGGAACACCGCAGCCGGCCGGCATTGCTGATGTTCGCGGTGGCCAGTGGCCAGGCAAGCAGGCGAGCGAGAAAACACAAGCGAAGGCAAAAACGCAAGAAACGTGCTCGATGCTCGCACCTGCTCGTCAAAGCTCGGGATCGCCAGACGGTAGCGGGTGCAGAGGCAGGTGTGCAGCACCTCGCATAGATGGCGCCACTAAAACTTCGTGTTATGAAAGCTAATAATATGAGGCTTTTGACGCATTTATTCACGTTAGAATGACAACATTTCTAAAAATTAGCCTCAAATTGAACATATAGTTGCTCAAATTGCGAACTAAATACACAGATCCAAACTGACGTCACGTTTAGTTCCCACCGTCACCCCGGCCGCCCCTGAGCGCTGCCACAGATCGGCTAAAAGATCGGCAAATAGTCCGTTCTTTTTATTGCGATTACGCAGCGCACTCACGACATTTCGATCGATCAGGGCTTGTTCGCGCTTACTTTGGCTAAGGTAAACTAAATAAAACTGACAAGCTCCGGATTCCTTTAACTTTAAAATCGTTTCATGGGTCCTTTAAAGTAAAAAAAAAAAAGACAACTTATGAAAAAAAATTTGCTGTACAGCCAAAGCTACAGGGGAGAGAGTGTATCCCGACCTGTTCTACAGTAGCGAAATAAGGGACGGGGGAGTCCCAGCCCTTCTTTGGAAAGAAATGGAACAGAATGAAAGGAAAGGCCGCTTCTGCCGGTGACCTTGTCGCCTTGCCATAGTCTGTCAGCGTTCGGCTTCCATTGTGGGCCTCAGAAAGATAATCTTCTTTCTTGAGAGCGAAATGGAAGGGGTGCTTATGTTTTGCGGGCTTGTCGCCACCCGATAGGCTTCAATTATTTCTCTCCGACTCGCTCACAGTGACCTCCTATGGCTGTTGTGCCGGCGATATTAGGAGCGCAGCCGAAACATTTCCTCCCGTGAATGACGATCGGGTGCTGAGAATCCGAAGCAGCTCTTTCGGCGTCCATTTGATGTTCTCGGAGTCGGTCGTTGAGGCATCGCCCCGTTTGCCCGATGTACTGTACCTGGCCCCGTAGGACAGGGGGATCGCGTACACTTCCACCGCTTCCTCTCCTTCCCCCAAGATTTCCCTTTCCCGAGCTCCCACGGAGCGGGAGGGCATTGAGCTTGAAGCCGAAAATAAATGTTGTTGAAGTTGAAAGATTGCCGTGTTTGTATCGTCCCTAGTGTGTCTCCACTTTCTAATTGTTCAAAAAGCACCAACACGCTAAAATAGAACAAGTTCCGGGATTTCATTTTCATTCCCCAAGTGTGATGCGGGAGCGGCGCCACGGAGCCCCGGTCGTTTCCGCTCTTTGTTATCGCTAGGATTTGACGGTGCCCACTCACAATGCAAGACACGCACAGAGCCACGCTCGCTTTTGCAATGCGTCGCCTAATAATGATATCTGTTGAGGAGACGTACGCACATCGGTCTCGTGCAGCGCTAGCTCGATGGCAGCACTTTCTGTAAGGGCGTTTTCACACCGAAAATGTAAGCAGTCGCGCGATGCAACTAAATCGCAACGCAAAAAAAAATAATTAGATGATCACTCTGGCGTGCGCGATGAGCGAGTCCAACACCTTCGTTGGCGAGTCGCTTCTCAAAAACTCTCGCTCCGAACGCCGTTGATTGGCTCAGCCTCTCCGCTAATAGATCGCTTCGCAAAAAGTCGGGTCAGCAAGCGACTGCTCAAATCGCGTCGCTTTTTGCCCGCGCTGGTCGCTTTTGCGATGAAAGTTATCGCGCGACTAGATCGGATCGTCGGTGTGAACGCGCCATAATGTCGAACCAGTCTCACGGCACGTCCCGATATTGGCGTGTGTACCTACGCGCGAGTACAACATCCGGCACAATTTGCGTTTGCAAAGCCTGGTCCAGCCGCGTCAAAACGTTCAGCCAACCTTTGGACTGGAGAAATCAAGAGACACCCAAAATAAGATAAAGTGGCCAGCCGAATGAAACTTGATTTCTATTTAATTAAGATGAAGACCACCCGTGTACATCAAATACCTCATCAGCCGAACTCCAAGGCAGTAAGCCTAGTTCTGGCACTTGTTTGGCAACTTTGGCCCGTAGCTGCCAGATCACAGCCGAACTATCGTGAAGCGAAGCCTAACTTTGGCACTTGTTTGGCGACTTTGGCCCGTAGCTGCCAGAGGACAGCCGAACTATCGGGAAGCGAAGCCTAACTTTGGCACTTGTTTGGCGACTTGGGCCCAAAGACGCCAGATGTCAACCGAACTACAAGGTAGTAAGCCTAACTCTGGCACATCTGTGGCGATTTTGGCCCGAAGGTGCCGGATGACAGCCGAACTATCAAAAAGTGAAGCCTAACTTTGGCATTTGTTTGGCGATTTTGGCCCAAAAATGCCAAATATTTGCCGAACTACTGGGCAGTAAGCCTAACTCTGGCATTTGTTAGGCGATTTAGGCCCAAAGATGCCTGATGACAGCCGAACTACCAGGCAGTGAAGCCTAAGTTTGGCACTTGTTTGGCGAATTAGGGCCAAAATACCCAGACTGTTGCCAAGGGAGGTCAGGTTTGGCTCTACTTTGGCTTCTTCGGCCTTTTCAATGCCCTAAACTGCCAGACAAAAGCCAAGTTTTGGCCCATAACTCGGTGCTACCTGGGATATCATTAATAAAATAGGTTTCTCAGTTTTTCAATATTTGTGCTTTCCAGATAATACAAGTGTGACCGCAAAGAAATGTTTGCTTTTGTGATTTTTTGCAGAAAGCATCCTCAACAGCGTCGAAAGTGTGAAAGAAGATATGATTGACATCAGGATTTTAAATTACATGGCTGTAGCCAGTGCTATGGCGGGCCTGACTCGCAATGGCGTCGAAACAGGAAAGCGAAAGTGGCGATCGCAACCCCTTTCATCCCTCGACATTTCAAAATTTTCAAATAAACAATACGGAGGAGGGGAACTTTTGAACTTTAAACTACACAATACCAGGGATGAACTACTCCGGAAATTTGCGGAAGTCGTTTTATAACAACAGTTCTAATTAAGAGCTTCCAAAATATTACGGTGTTGAAAAATACTTAACAGGTCATAAATATGAGTCTGCCAAACATTATCAGAAATCCTCATATACGCGAAGTTTGAAGTTTTGATTAAATGTTCTTATGTCTATTATTCCAATGTATTGATCTCAATCTTGAGAGTGCCGCAAAAGGTTCGAATGCAGTAGTTTAAAAAAAGAAAAAAAAGTGCTCAAGCATACATTGCCGACAAGCTGGAGAAACGTCAAGTTCTGCCTCTGCCAATTCAATGGTCAATAATTTGAAAACAAACGCCGAACTTAACTTGCCGTTTTTGCCTCATTTCACAAATGGTCGAAAAACGTGTATTTCTATGAAAAATAGAGGAAATGCTTCCACGAAACCCTGCTTGAATTAAAGTAAATATATCTAGGTGCAATAATTATTGCTTCATGCCTTATTTAATGTATATGCTAGCCTGAAAACGTAACTAACCTACACTCCAATTATAAAATGCGCAACTATGTCGAGGAGTCAGAAAACCTAACATAACCTACTGGTGTACGTTTGTGTGTGTTTAACATAAATAAAAACAAAAAAACTAACAAAGTTCCAGAACCTGAAATTTATTTTGAAGAAAGTAAAGGTTTAATATAGTTTAGTGCTTACCTAGATTAAATGCGTTAATTAACATACTTCGCAGCTGAGAGTGTATGCATTGCCTGTTCAGTGCGGCTGCCACTTTTAGCAATGTACAGTACCACTAACCAAACTGCAACACTGAGCTATAAAAAAACTACAGGGTGTCAGAAAAAAAAATTACAGGGTTTTTTTTACGGCAAAAATAAACTAAGCATCGTCGAACGCTCATTCTCCGCCCAAAGGTAGCACTAGAGGTCACAACCAGATGCCAAAGTTTCAGCCCGATCCGATGCCTTTATCAAAAGTTTTAGTGATTTTCTGAAAATTTCAATGGGAAAATGGAACCCATCTTTCGCCCGTTTTCGGTTTCTGGTGCCATAGAGCTCCGTGTATTCCAAAACCCCGTGGGCCGCCATTTTCCCATTGAAATTTTAAGAAAATCACATAACGTTTGACTAAAGTATCGGATCGGGCTGAAACTTCGGCATCTTGTTGTGACCCCTAGCGCTACCTTTGGGCGGAGAATTGGCATTCGGCGATGCCTAGTTTATTTCTGAGGTAAAAAAGAATGTGTAAACTTTTTTTTTGTGACACTCTGTACATAAAAATGTATATGTTATTTTTTTGGTTAAAATTCAATAGCTAGGTGTGTTTTATGTTTTGTTATATATTAGTAACTGTAACTCACTTTAGTGACTCCTAATTTAATATAATTGCAAGTAACTGGGTGTTACAAATCACCGTCGGCCCAGAGAAAGCAGTCGATACCGACCGATGCCGGCCAATACTATACAAGGCCACGTCAAGCCGTCGCTGGAAGCCGCTCTCGACCCGGAATCAATAACCAAAACCGGCCCGAGGCTAGGAGCCGTTGTCGGCCTGAAATCGGCAGCCGGTGACGGCCCGTTATCGGATAATTCGTTTCTACCAGTGTCGCGCCGCAGATCGGAGCCACCGTCGGCCCGTAATAAGTAACGGGTGCTGGTCCGTTGCCGTATGATTTGTTTTAACCATTGTTGAGCCGAAGCTGGGAGCCGCTGTCGGTCCGGAATTGGCGGCTGGCGTCGGGCCAGGTTCTGCACTGTGTAGCAAAGCCCAAACTGCGCCGAAACTGGCACCTGATAACCTTGGGAATTTAGCCCGCATTCGTTTTCGCAGTTGGCTTAAAACCAGTGTTGTAGGTGTTACCAAAGAGAAGTAACGAAATATGTTACTCGTTGCTTAGAAAAAAAAGTAACGCGTTACCATCCTGCGTCACTTCAAAATAAAAGTGACACGTTACCATTACCGTTACCCATTAAAAGTAACGCACATTACCGTTGCGTTACTTTTTTTCGTTATGAATTAACACGTTTTGCTGTTTCGACGTTATAGGAATGCATAAGCGCCATATTTAAAGAAACATTTTGTCCATGCAGAAACCGAACAAAATTACTTCATCTTTTTTACTCTTTCACCTCAATATTAAAAAAACGCAAGAAAAACACAAAGAACACACAAATTCACAAAGCTTAATGCATTGGAAAGCAAAAAAAATTGAAGCGTAATATTTTGAAGTTTTAGGAAGAAAAAGCAACGAGTAAAGAAAGTAACTCCTTTACTCGTTACTCGAAATAATTAACGTAAGTATGTTACCCATTAGTGTTTTGAAAAAAGTAACGAGTACGTTACACATTACCGAAAAAAAGTTACGCGTTACCAATAACGCCGTTCCTTGTAATGCGTTACCGCCAATACTGCTTAGAACTAGGCAGTCGTTTCCAGCAGCCACTTCATTAGAGGCAGTCCTTCCTAAAAGATAAAAGGCTACTTTTTGGGGAGAACATTTCTCGTGTTCTACACGTAACACACTGGGTGAGTTGGAAACGTGTATGCTAACATTGCTGGACTGGACTTGAATGTGGGTTACAGCAGTAACAAATCGGCATGATACTGTTTTTCATGTCAATGTTAGAATAATTCGCCATATAAAAGAGCTGCCCCAACAGCGCGATACTTTTAGGTGTATCTGTCCTAAAAAGATCATTTTTAATGCATGATTTTAGTATAGTCGAAAAGAACAAAAAAATAGTTTCTATACCTCTGCCCCGTACCTTCTATATCCCTCTGAACCTCTCCCGGCCATCCCATTTTTTTTTTTGACAACAGCAAAAAATTAATATTGGTCATTTTAGCGTAGTATAGTCATTCGTTTAAACCACGTGTACAATTAATTGTCGTTGGGAATGTGTGAGAGTAACATGATGCGTTACATGGCGGAGTTCATTTTCTAGCGGAGTCACTACAAGCCTACTTCACGCAATGAAGACTTAAAAAAACAGGGTGTGGTTTGTGAGTACAATATTACACGCTCGTACAATTATATAGGTAGGTTCACATCGCCAACACGTCATGGCTATTTCAAACAAATAAAATGGCAAACATGATTCGAAGCTAATATTTTTTTACTAGAAAAATGAATCGAACATATGAAATACAAAACAAGACGAAAGTTAAGCCACAGCAAACAACACGCAAATAATGCAACAGTTAAACCGCAATTCTTCGCTTCTCCGCGAAAGAAAGCACGCGCTCTTCAATTCCATCGTGCGCCCATGCGCCTCCCCGTTGACGTCCCCTTCCGTTTCCGGGCTTTCCCCGATATTAGAAACATCGACCGCAACGGAACGCGTTATCAGTGTTCCCGGAGAGACACGCGGAATGTATTTTTTCCCGTCAGCGCGACGCTTCCATAAGGCGCTTCCGCCCGCAGGCAGGCAATAGAGCTGCAGATTGACAGCTGCGTCGATAGTGCGGACGCGTTGCGTCGGCACCTTCACGCAACAAAAGGCGTTCTCAAGAAGTGGGAGAGTCGGCATCCATCGGCAGAAGCTCTGAGATGATAACAGCTCGTCCCCTCGAAGTCAAGATGGCGTATAGCAAGAATAAGAAACAGAGGAGTCGCTTTGACAGCAATCGAATTCGTGACATTGTGTCACGCACCTTTCGACAACCGCTGGCCATCCCCTGCCTGCTCGACTCTCGTTCTTGTTTCCTGTTGATCCCCATCCTAGCATCATCCACGGCGTTTGCCTCGCCGATGTTTACTTTGTCAGATCGAGGGGAAAGTTGAACCTTGCATCTCGCATTCACCCCCCGTGTCGCGAGGCTGCAGCTCTTTCCTATTTCCCGAAAATCGGGGGAGGGACAGGGAGACAGTCGATGGAAATCCCTCGCCTGTGACTTCTCATCTCGACGAGCCGCGTGCACGACGTCGCGTCTCGAACCCCATACCCGAAGCGCAATCGCTTTCTCCAAAAGAAAAAAAGATGTTAGGAATAACAATAACACTGACGCATTGGGAAAATAAATTCTGCCTCTGGCAACGGGGTTTGGTCGTATACGCGTAGCACATTATACCATGAAAAAGCAAGCTCAGGTGGTTTCTTTCTTCCCTTTCCATAAGTTCAAACGTTTTTAGTCGTACTCGTTTTCTACATGGGAAACAGAATATTCTCCAGGAATATAGTAAAATGGAAGTCGTTTGGCTGTCTCGCTGGCTGTCAGACGCAAGCAGAACTGACGCTGGTCTACCACTGCGCGTTAAACGAAACAAAAATTCCCAACGGAGGAAACAGCCACAAACTAAAAGAAACTAAAGCGGTAAAAACGCCGCCCCGTATACAACATGTCAACTGTGACTCCGTCCTTCCGTGGGATGAAATGAAAAGCGGTGGTTCGATTTCGGTCGTGGTTGGAATCATATTCGTGGGGCCTTCAATCCGACAGTTAGACACGATATCTGCTCATCGGAGTCATGCATATACGAGAAGATGCGCGTTTTCAATCGGGGCTTGCAGAGAACGGCATCTTTTCAAACTTGGTATTGAGACGCCTGTTCCCTTAATCTCGCACTTAAAAACAAAAACAAAAAACGCCTTGATACGATTTTTTGTTTTGTTTTTTTATTTTAAATCTTGGCGCGACTCCTCTAAACATTTAATATACTTTTAGGGCAGCATGCCAAGGACCTGTTATGGGACTACGAATATTATTAATAAGAAAAAAAAAACGTGTAGAAGAATGCATAGAAGAGCCTATAATATTAAGAATGACACACTTTGATACTGTATTTGAGAGCAGAGTGTTGAACCGAAATTTTTATCGGTTCGGTTCCGGTTCGGGTTCACGAATTTCGGTTCAGCTCCGGTTCAGTCCCGGGGATCGAAAAATAACGGTTGGAACCGGTTGGAACCGGTTTGAACCGCTAAACTGAGAATATATTTTCCTCGTTCTTTTGGCAATAGGCACTTTTTCAAGAGTGAAACCAGTGACTATATATCTTTTTATCATTTGTTGAATCCACTTTTTTTTTCATGTACGAAAAATAAATTGTGTTGTTTAATTTCGATGAAACAGTAAATGAAAAGCTAGATTAGCATATATAACGCAACATCTATTTCTTTTTACCTCAGTCGCACATATTTTACCTGAATCTAAAGGTTATCAGTCTGATGGGTCGTCTAAAATGTATGTGATTAGTAGACCTTTGCGTCGCAATATTAAAAGTACAGTCCTGCTGTGCTCTTGTACTTAGAAAATAATTAGTGCATACAAGCATGAAATAGGCACGCTCTCACCATATAGATTCTGAAATCTAGATTATAAAATACTTTTCACAATATATATGATGACGGGGCAACTGAGCCTAAAGCAATATTATTTTCAAAATGTTAGGAAAGTTTTAGGACCAACCCTTTCAGTCTACCTTTTATAGAAACTCTGAGCGGCAACCACAACGCTTGCTTTTCTGACCAATATTGTTTACACTGAGCGCCGTGATACAGGCGAATAATAATGCAGAAAAGAGTGACCTTCGTATTCAGTTTGGATATGACCTAAAATAGAGCGCATCAAAGTGCACTTTTTCGGCATAGCTTGGCGTTTGATGTTTTTTCTTGACAAGATTCCGGTCAATTCAATTTGTAAATAAGCATCACCCTTGCTAATAGGTGATTTGTTGTTAAATAGAACAAAGTGGTATTTCATAGTCTACTCGACATTACAGCTACTTAATTGGTCACTTTCTGACGGTCTGCGTGCGCAATCGTCATAGTTCTGCCACGCGCCACTGTCTATGTACTTTGTTTTCATCCAGCCAACAGACACATAAAATTGTTTTTCTCAAATAAAAGAAGCAACAGACTTCTATATGTTTGAGAAGTTGAATATGCGTCAGGGACACAAATTATTTCAATCAGCTGCAAAAAAAAAAAGTGCATACGTTTTTTTCAAGTATGTTATACACTGAATGGAAAGCGCCGAATAAACAAGGACGAAGAAGGGGACAGAGACCATGTTTATTCGGCGCTTTCCATTCAGTGATGTACCAACTAGCCCATTCATCCATTTTACTATAGTTATACACGTGCCTCTTGTGGATAAAAATCGCCGGAAAAGAACTTTATGGTGATAGGCCCTTTATTTATGTTGTCAAGTCTTCAGGTAGTAAGAAAATATTTATTATTGTCATCAATAAATTTGACTGTATGAAGTTCACATAACCGCTTCAGACCGACACGGGAGGACGCTACTCGAAAATACGCCATCTGTTGAGTCTGCGAAACGTGCTTATTCGTTCGCTGTTTGACAGTGTCAAACACCAGGTCGCGGGGTATACCAAAAAGAACTGTGTGCTCACGTTATAGATCTGAAGGCAAATGCACGAAATGTGCAGAGAGAGAGGGAGAGAGAGATAATAAATTATATTCTTCTAAATAATGCCATATATACACGACGCCTTACTGCAAAAATAACTATATAGGGATGCATGTTTTAAACGTAAACACATTTGACGGAACTCCGTCTGGTTGGGTGAAAAAGTTGAGAAATACAGACCTTCACAAACCAAGCCCTAAACATTTCGTGGCCCGACGTTTCAATATGTCGGGCTCAATAGGTCTACAGCCACTTAACCGTCGGCGTGTGTCAGCGGACTACGGCACTCGAAGAAGAAAAAGTGAGTGAAGCAAACGACACACCGTAGATAGAAAAGATGCTGCTGCTCTCCACGTGCAAATAATCGCCCTTAAAAAAAAAAACGCTTTTGAAACGTCGGACTTTTTACTGTTCAGCACGTGGTTGGTTATGGTGCGTATTTCTCTATACTTCGTTTCAGCTTGGGTCCAGACGCCGCCGATGCTACAAGCACGAGCGTGTGGCCCTGAACAGTGCCTGTACTGCACGAGCGCGCGTGCTTGGCAGGGACGCTGGAAGCCCGGAGCTCGCGCTTGTAGCATCGGCTGCGTCTGGACCCAAGCTGAAACGAAGTATAGTAGAGATGCCTGTAATGATGTTCCTAATTACACATAAATATCGCAAGGAACAGACGATATATTTCTAATTTAAATCACATTAGAACATCGGACTGCACGAGCTCGAAACTTCGCAGTATACTGTTTCGGGAGGCTAAAGTGATATTTGGTTTTACGCGCACCTGTTTTGTGGCCTGATAATACAACTCCGTGCTTTATCAGTCATGCGCGCTCTAACATTTTATGAGGCTGCAGCATATCATCGCGAGACTGCTATATATAGTGCACAACTTTACAATTTCGACGTCCCCTTTTGCTATACTTTGTTTCAGCTTAAAGGGGCATTGCAAAGGGACGAAGAAAACCAAATGCTGCTTCGAACGGCATGCCTATCATTATCAAACATGAGCGTTCAGTGACGACATTGGTCCAGAACGTCGGATAATGATGACATATAATTCTAGAGGTAGAACTGGCTAAATAGGCGCAAGTTACCCCTTTTGATCCTTCCAAGCACTTGACTCTCACTCATACATTTGCTTGGAGCACCCGTAAATTGGTGGGGCGCTCACATCTTCATAACTAGATGTTAATTTCCAAAACTTAGGAAGATCGCTCATGGTTGTTTCGCGCTCTTGTAGTTTAGTTTAGAGCAGTATATACTGCACATAACACGTTTTCGGTTTTTGGTTTTGTTCTAGTCATGACACCACTGTTGTAAATAAAATTTTCTAACCAGGTTCTCTGTTGGCTCAGACCAATAACGTCATCAACAGAAGAAAATGCGCTCGAAATTTTGAACCTGTTACAGATTCTGAACCTCTTTCAGCTATTATGTTCAAAACACACCCGATTTCTTGTTTATTTTTAATATGTTGCTAGAGTCCCAGCCACTAATTCGAGCAAAAGTAATGCAAATTTCAAAAATAAAAATGGCCACAAACGCTTTGCATGGCCCCTTCAAGTTTAGATGCAGCCTATGCTACAAACAAATACTAAGATTTTGGCTAGGTACAAAGATAAAGTGTAGCGAGAACTACACGAGGCATATGAAATTACGACCAGTGAGAAGAAATGTTTAAGTGACACATTCCCCTATTTCAATACAAATGAGTTTGAAATTTTGAAACGCGGGCTGAGCAGATAGGGTAAACCAGGATGCCTCAATGTCCATGAAGGCACCCTAGGGTGAACAGGGTTCTTGTGGCTATATAACGTGTGAAGTTTCAATAAACTGCAGTTGAGAGTCCGCCTTGTCCTGTTTCCCTTCGTCCGTGTCCCTGTATTTTTTCGGCGCTTTTTGTTTGCAATGTACCAACTGGCCCAAATCTCCACTTTATTATGCCACGAGCACGAGCCTTTGGTCCCGAACACTTGCACTGCAGGAGCGCGCGTGCTTGGACGCTGAAAGGCCGGAGCTCGCTTTTTTATTTTCTGATACGCTTTCACTTAAAGTGAAACGAAGTAGTGTGTTGAGGACATCACATTTGAACAGAAAACCTAAATGTTTAACATGGTTTGCAAGTGACATCATCGCACTATATGCGAGTGGTCAGAGATTTCTTTTTGCTGAGAATTCAGATCCCGAGTTCAAATTGCTGAAAAATTCAAATGCACGCTGCAGAAGGTTCGCGCTCAGTGCAACCAATGTATTCAGAAACAAAAATTATTCTTGGCTTGGTGCAGCGTCGTGAGGAACAGCGCCAGCGTCTGACACTCAGAAAATGCGCTTTCTGGCAGGAGTGATTGCGCAAACGAAGTAGTTTTGCAGGATTACACTGTCTGCTCTGTGCCGAAGATGCGGAGCAGAGGAACCTTTACAACACAGTAGGTTTTTAACCCCCCCCCCCTTTTTTTTTTCATTTGACGATGCTTTTCCAGAGAATACATTTTATTTCTGCGGGACTCCCTCCTTTGTTTGGGGGTGCCAATTCGACAATTATATTTCTGTCATTTGTTAGCAGTAATTCTCCATTTCTTTTATTTTACATCCAAAAACTGTGAAGTTTAAACAAAACTTTGAGAATTTGAGTGGCTGCCGACTTTCGGCTGTCCCTCAAAGGCCACTAGAATCTTTCTTTTCAGGTATCCCTGCCATACACACTTGTAGTTCTATTTCTCGTCAGATTAATAAGCCATATTTAGTCTTTTCAATGCTTCTATTTTCATAGACAACTTTCTCAGGCAGTTCAGCAACAACGAAAACATGTTTGAGCGCCTCAATGATGTGTACATGTAAAATAGTTAATGCAACAGTTTTTGCACTTTCAGTAAATATTACTAAGAGGTAAACCCTGACGTTGATAGCTTGCAAAAACACCCATTAGTTTTCCTCTCTGCTCAATGGCAGACGCAGAAAAAATAAATGAAAGAAACAGCTTTCCCCTCCTCAACTCGCTATTAGAACAGGCGGCAATGTGATCTGACGCTAATTGTATACCGCCAGTGTTCATCATAGTCATGCGCTGGGGTTGGAAAAGAATAAAGCATGGGTTGAGATTTAGGCTTTATTAGAGTTCGGCTATTCTCATTTTTGATTGAACACGAGCCAACACGAATGTTTGGCGATGGTGATTGTCAGGAACCCGAGCACTCTGCTCAGGCTCACGACAGTTGAGTACGTCACGGTGTCGTACGACTCGCGGCGAAAAGTCGTGATGGCTAATGCCCCTGAATTAAAAAGGTCGCGACATCTTCTCCCTCCTTCTTTGACGCGCACACCTTTTATCTTTATGTTTCGCTTTTTTACTCCCGTGCGTTGACTGTAGCGCCGCCTGGTTTGGACCAAGACAGCATACGTCCTTCCTATACTTGAGTCAGAGCGCAGTCAAAGGCTGAAAGACACACAAATACATACACACAGGCTAAAAGCGCACTGTTACTGTCTACAAGCCTCGAAGGATGTGCCCAAGGAAAGACGATGAAAGCCGTGACGTTGCACAGCCGGTGTTATTTGATTGGCGACATAAGCTTATAGTATCCACTGCACTCCGACAGCATAGGCTTTCCTTCTCCCTCCTCCTCTGACACTCACGCCTTTTATCTTTATGTTTTGCTTTTTTACACCTTTGCGTCGACAGTAGCGCCGCCTGGTTAGGCCCAAGATAGCAGGCGGCATTCTTCAAAGGATGTAGCTACTTTTCTGTATAAATGGGCTTCAGTTATGGCATATGTGACGTCACGGTGTCAACAACGCTAATACATCTATATTCCGTTGCAACTCAAGAAGGTAGGGCGAGGGAAAAGAAGGCCAAGGAGGAAGAAGCAGACGAAACGTTGGAGAAGAGAGGGGGAAATTGACGTTCTGAATTTAAGTCGACTTAACGCGGTGAGTAATGCAACTACGCCACGGGGCCACGTGACGTGACATTATTTGACAGCATGTCTTGAAACCAAGACGTCACGTGACCACGTGACACAAGATTAATCGTAGTGCCAATACAAAAGCGCCACGAAAACCCACAATTTCTTATACATTGCAATTCGATTGATGACAATTTGATCACTACATAGAAATGCCAGCTGCCAATTTTTACTTCTCAAACACTCATTTTGTAATAAAAACATTACCGTGAACCGTTTTGAACCGGTTACCGTTATGTTTTTTTCCGGTTCAGTTCCGGTTCAATTCCAAGATGGCGGCGAAGATTTCGGTTCGGTTCAGTTCCGGTTCGGCTAAAAATAATGGTTTTGTTCCGGTTTTCGGTTCGGTTCGGTTCCGGTTCGACACTCTGTTTGAGAGGCTACGAATAATTCGAAACCGAGCAGAGCAAAACGCCAGGCGCAAGAAGAGGCGTGTTGACGTTCGACACGCACGTCGTGGGATCCCGTTGGCACCCGTCCGGTCAACGACCTGACACCGGCGCCTGGGGACTTGTCGTCGGCCACCTCCATGGCAAAGGGTCGGCTGTTGGCGCCTTTGGTGTCTGAGTGCCTCCCACAAGACACGTCTAGAGGACAATGGTGACGACAGATGTGGACAGCAGTGGACCTCCCTCCCAGAGAGCGCCGGGCTCAGAGGGTTAGCACGTGCAGAAAAGAGAAAAGGCGGGCTCTGTCGAGAGATCGGCCACGCTGAGGATGTAGTCTCCCGCCCGTCTGGCGCGCGGTGGCCGCGAGAACAATGGAAAGGAAGCTGGGAAGACAGGAGAAGAAGGACTGAAAAGACACTTTCACGCGATGAACTGGGGACGACTGACACGAGGGCGGTGGCAACCGCGATATCGGGCGACGGCCCGATGGCTCGGTCCAGACTTCACTCCGTACCGGACCCTCAACGCCAACGTTTCTAGTATGCGATGTGGACTATAACCTCGGGGACGATCACCAGCTGCAGCAGTGGCAGCGCAATTTTCCCGACGGCTACGCACCCTTTCCCGATTCCGAAACGCCCAATGCAGAGAGGGAATGAGTAAACCCCTGCTGCCGAGAGCTATGCGTTTCTGTGTCACGTTTATCTAGAGCACCGTTATCTGGATACAGGGGAATGGGGAATCGGAAAAGAACACCACAACGTAGGGTACAAAAAAGGTGCGCAAACGTTCTTAGGTTCTCTTCAGTCAGTGTCAATAGATATAACTTTGCTAATCATTTGATCTAAAAAGAAAGTTCTCTCAGCTCTGGAGAGTAGTGCGTGGAAGTGGAAGTCCGTCTCAGCAGATGTTTTCATTCACAGCTTCTTCCTTTACTTCAAGGTATATCACTCAGTAAAACTGCACAGGCCTTTTGCCAACTTAACGTCAACATATCATGCCATATCAAATGTCAAAACCAGACCCGAATTGATACTCGAAGTCCCTAAGAATCTTCCTTGAACTTCCCATATTTACTACTGAGGAACTGATTACTCCTTGCAGAGCTCGAAGAAAAAACCTCACCTGGTCTATGAGCCCTATCGTGTGGCGCACTCTCGCCCTTAAGCCAACACTCAAGACGCATACTTCTAGGACACTATAACAAAGTCATTCAACTATGACGTGCTTTCCCGTGAGTAGAAGCAAGGCAAGGTCACGCCAATTTTGAAACCTCGTCGCTCACCACTTGATCTTGGATCTTTCCGACCTAATGTTTTGAGAAATTGTTTCTGTGAAGTTAGGGAACTCATGACCTTGTCGAGGATAACATGGTACCTCGAGAAAGTAGAGTTGTGTCAACACGAATTGTCGGGTTTCCGAATGGGACAATCGGCCACAGATAGCGTGAGTGTCCTCGTTAGCATAGTTTAACAAGGTATGGCTCATAAAAAAAAGCGATTTTGGCCATATTATTGAACATCGAAAAGGCATTCGATTCAATTACACATCAAGCCCTAATATCCTAAAATGCTGAGCACGGTATTAGTGGAAGGTTTTCTACTGGGTAAACGACTGCCTTTCTTGCCATACCTGGAAACGGAACAAATGGTCCCGGAAAAAATGGTCCCGGAATAAAAGGTGCCGGAATAAACGGTCCCGGAACAAATGGTCCCGGAACTAATGGTCCCAAGTACAAACCAGGAAAGAATGGTCCCAGATACATATCGCCAATCTGGCTTCTGCGTTTTCGGAAAAATCCGATAAAATATAATAACACTCACCAAATTTCGAGGCTGCCGGTTGCACGAACTCGACCGTTTTTTTTAAATATTTTCTGGTAAGCTCAGAAATGTTTTGCGCCATGGAAACCTAATGCATCTATAAAGGCATTGAGCTCCGCTAGTAATGTGTGCTACCGCCAGGCGTCATGACGAGATGGGAGTAATTCGAGTTTCATGGCTTCAACAGTATGACTAGGGGGAGGCACTCACTTGATTGAATGACGTTTTACCTACCGCTCACGTTTCACCGAATGACACTTCAGCGAATAGTCATCCGCCGCGAAGCGGCATTTACAGGTGGGTCAAGTGGGTTCACATTTTTGTAATGAGCCGCCGCAGACCTTCGCCGCGAAGCGGCGTAAGCGCAGCGCGAGGTGTGGGTTAACACGTTCCCTCTTATTCGCCAAAACGTTGATTCGCTCAAATGTCGCTGTTCGCTCAACGTCATTCGCTCATGTGATATGGACTAGGGATACTCATTTGGTCACTGAATTAACAGTTGGGAGATAACTGTTGGACAGTATTTAATTCAAAAATATTATGATGATTTTGACTAAAATTAAGTTCAGTGCCCGACCACTTTCTTTGAAGTAACCGGCCTCAAAATAGTGACCATATCCTTCATTCCACCAGAAAATCACTGATTGCATTACCGACGAAGTATATGGCATGGTATATCTTAGTTTCCAAACAATCTTTTTACGGGACCATTTTTTTCTACCTTGGAATTGGACCCATTAGTTCCGGGACCATTGGTTCCGGGACCATTTGTTCCTGGAACATTACCTCCGGGACCAATTGTTCTGGGACCATTAGTTCCGCGGCCATTTGTTCCTACACCCTGCCGTACCGTCTATATGACAACTGTTGAAGAAAACACAAATGTGGACACCTTTTAGCGAAGAATCCCATGGTGAAGTGTATTAAGCCCTACTATTTTTAATGTGGCTCTGCTATATATCTCTACCTAAGAAACTTCAAAAAGGAAATCCAGATCTCTATATATGCAGGCGAGATTTGTATATGGTCAACCAACGCTAACCGCTTCATTATTCAGAGGAAACTCCAGACTCGGTGCTCCTTCGTAAAGGGGATAGGGGTTCCATTTAATTACAGGTATCGAACCAAATATAACAGGCGGCGCAAAGAAAAAAACACACAGACCGTTTTTAAAGCAGAGAACCTGAACCCATTTTCGTTGGCCCTCGGACGGTTTGTTTAGGGCTAAACAAACTGTCGATTTGGCAAAACAGGGGCATGTTTGTTTTAATCACTTCTCTTACCTCAAACAAATGCCGCTAAAAAATAAAAAATAAAAACATGTCACGCTTAGTGAACCACATAGTTGCTGAACGGTAAAGGCTGCGTGCCATTTTCGACAAAAGGCGTCTGCCCGAAATGAACCCTGTTTTGCCATGAGGGCACATCTCAATCTGTCGTCTTATATGCTTCTGAGCCGGGGCAGATCCAGAACTCCGTTTTTCTTTTGCTTTTTTTTGGGGGGGGGGCGGGGGGACGGAAAATTTGTAAGAATACTATTCTCGTCTAGATGGTTGAGCGTGTTGGTTCCTAATTTACGATAAGGGCCAGGGGGTACACCCACGTCAAATGGCCCTCCGAGAAAGGGGAAGGGGGGGGGTTAACATTGTTTGGAGGGGGGGCGCCGCCCCCGTCGCCCCTTCCCCCCTTGGATTTAACCCTGCTTCTGAGTCACCCATAGTGTGAGGAGATTCAACAACAGAGCCGTATACCTTTTCTCCACTCAACTCCTTTACAGCGTTTGCTTTGCTAAATTGGAAAGAATGGAGGACTTTGTGAGAGGAGCTTATTTTGTTATTGTTGCAAGAAACCTTCATTAAACCAAAGGATTTTTTATGTTGGTGATTTTGAGGGATTATGATATATGGAGTGTTCACGTTATAAATTATAAAAAGAACTTGCACCAAACACTTGTGTTTATCTTTTAAATCTATCCTAAAAAGGGCGACAAGTGTAACGAGATACCTAAGTCTGGCAAGTTATCGCGAAACAAGCGATATATTGTAAAATTATTTCACTACTTAGATAGAAATGCATTTTTCAAATGTATCTCCATACGAATATACAGATACCCGAAAGAATCTTTAAGATACTATCGCGATATATTTGTATCGCGATACTGCCCAGCCCTCTAACTATGGTGCTTGTATGCTAATTTATGGCCAAGAAGACAGCCAGACTCTGACTAGAAAATTTCAAGTTAGGTTATACTTTTGCTTTTTGGGGGCTTCCGGGGCCTATAAATTGCAAGACAAAAAACAAACTTTCACCCAAAGAATTATGCTACATTGGCACGCGTTCACGCGACGATTAATTTCGACGTTTTTTTATTTTTTTCTGTAGATTGAATTATAAGGTTAGAGATGACTGAGAAAAAGACAGCGTGCTATGGCTCCGTTAACAAACGCGAACTAACTGGAACCCTCTAGAGACAAAAAGAAATGTTTTAAAAAACCTTCTAAAAAAAAACAACAGGAGCTAGTATTTTTGAAAAAAAAGAGAGGGAGTGAGAATAAGATCAGTGCCCTCTTACCTTCTAATAAATCGTTTAGTTCTTCACTTCTGGCGTTTTGTTTTGGTAGAAAGGCGCGCAGAGGAGACGCCAACCGAAGGAAAGCTTGCTATTAAAAAGAGCGAAAAAAGTTTTAAAAAAACAAGGGAAGCGCGCTATGAAGTAATTTACTTCACGAAAATCAATACCTTTTTTTTTCCTCCTCGTTCCCCTGACCAGGAAAAAGAAAGAAAGAAACAGCGGATCGAAGGGCGTAGAAGGGACAGCGCTGAAAAGGAAGGGACAGGAAACGGAAGGAGCGTCTCTCTGCATTATTCATGATGAAAAAGAGGAAAGAAAAGTGGGGAGGGGGCTGCAGCCACAGTAGCGGAGCCCGAATCCCAGGCGACCCCTCCCCAGCGCTTCGGTCTCTCCTTGGGGAGGCGAGCGTCCCACATTCCCTCGCAGAGAAGGGGATGCACCGGGAGACCGCAGCTCAAAAGGTACGATTGCCCTGCGGTTATGTGGGTGGCCTGGGAGAAAGAGGGGCTTTCGCGAGAAATTCGGGAATATGAGAGGCTAGAAGCCTACTGGCTGCAGACTCCTGCCACAGGGCTACAGCGCTTCTGTCGATGCTGGCTATCGATTTCAGAAAGGGGCGATCGTTTTTGTACCTTTCGCCAAAACCTAGTCTATTTTAGTTTTCAAATACTTTAGATAAAAGTAGAAAGTAATGTCGATGTAGGAAGCTTGTATCAGCACTTTCAACAGGAAAGTTTCGTTGCTCGGTAACAAATGAAACTTTTTCGGCGGTCAAGTTTTGCACGCGCGTGTATTTCGAGCAAGTTGTTTGGTTAAAATAAAAAACTATTGTGAACGGTTTTTTCAATTGTTTTTTTCTGGAAGGAAATATAAATCTTAATTGAACGATTTAACAGCCTTTACTACCAAATTACATTGATGTAACATATGTTGATTCGGTTCTTCCTGTATTTTGGAAAAAAACTGCTATAAAGTATGAAAATAAAAAAATTAAGTATGCCGCGTTTAAAACCTGATTTATGAAATAAACGACAAACTTTCTAAATTGCGGCCTTTTTTTAACAAAAGGTTTGTTTTTATTTGTTTGGTCCACCACCTGCAGGAACGTATACTGCATCATTGAGTGTGAGTAAAGTGAATATGGGACCTGCGCTTACCAATTTTTGTCAGAAACAAATCATATCGATTAATATAAAACATCACACATGATTAACTGCATCAATGAATTCATACCTTGGCATTCCTTAACTATAATAGTTTGTTGGGTAGAACTTTAGACAGTAAAACCACAACAGGAACGACATTGAAGCTATATTAAAAATACCTTCGTCATGAGTCCTTGTGGTTGTGAACGGAGTAAAGTAAAACGAAACGCATGTACCGCTCGTCCTGCTTTTCGACACAACCTAATTGGATATTTTTTTGTTTGAGCATTTTCGAGTTTCTGAGAAGCAACCCCCCATGCCCTCAATTCACTTGTTCTTTTTTTTTATGTATAAAAATTAAATCACAAATACGTTAATTGTTTTTGTTCTTTTTGCAATTTTAATGCATTGTGTTGCGGTTACAGCAGCGGGTGAAAACCATTCTATGCAAGACTTAAACATCCATGTTCTTTGATTATAATAAACGGTATTACATGTTTGAATCTTCGAAGACTATCTAAGCCAGTTGCGATACTGAAAACGTCTTATGGGCATCAAGGTGCCGATGCCTGAAACATACGTAAAGTACGACGATAATATTCACTGGAGAATGGGAACAAGGGGGAGAAAGAACAAACACGAATCTTTAAACACAAGTAGGTGACTGGTGCGCGACCGAAACAATTCGCCTGGTCCTGGTATCGAAACAGGGACCTCTCTGTTGCCAGTGGAGCGCTCTACCACCTGAGCTAACCAGTAGTTAGACGTCAGTAGAGCAAACGATTTTTTCCAGATGCCACCAGTCTAACAGCAACAAGGGTGAACGGCCTGCTTTTTTAAGTCTATGATGATAATGCAATTCATGCAAAAGGTGAAAGCGAGCTGGACAAGAATGACGATAATAATTTCTGAAGAAGGGGAACAAGGGGCGCAAAGGACAAACACAAATCTCTAAACACAGCTAGGTGACTGGTGCGCGACCGGAGAACTCCGCCTGGTCCTCGTATTGAACCAGGGACCCCTCCATTTCCAGTAGAGCGCTCTACCAACTAAGATAACCAGGATTTAGACATCAGTAGAGCAAACGTGTTTTACCAGAAGTCACCAGTCTAAGACCACCAAGGGTGAAGGGCCTGCATTTTTAAGGTTATGACAATAATGCAATTAATGCAAAGGTGCAAGCGAGCTGGACAAGAATGACGATAATAATCCCTAGAGAAGGGGATCAAGGGGGACAAAGGATAAACACAAATCTCTAAACTTATCGTA
The DNA here is from genome assembly GCA_037355805.1 of Ixodes ricinus. NCBI lineage: Eukaryota > Metazoa > Arthropoda > Arachnida > Ixodida > Ixodidae > Ixodes > Ixodes ricinus. The sequence continues at coordinate 61,951 of JAZHYW010017615.1, read as the reverse complement.
ATTTTTGTCCAGCTCACTTGCACGTTTGCATTAATTGCGTTATCATAGTTAAAGTACCAGTTCATCATCGGTAAATTACTATCACTACTTTTTCTAGTAAAGAGACCACCATACTATAACTGGTATCGCACATGGCCCTTGTCACTGTATCTTATATGACATTAAATCTGTGCCATTATGTACGTTATTGTTTTGAATATGCCCCTTAAGTACCTTCTGGCAATTTCAAGCTAAGGAGCGATATATCGTGTCGATTCTTTAGCGGAAGTGAGAGATAGATATATATAATGCAAATGTCCTTAGGAATATGAGCTGCCGTAATGTACTGTTCCAAAGATAGCAAAGAGCGTGCTCTGTCCGTAAAAAGAAGTTACATTGTTAACGTCATACCCATCAAAATGTTTCTCGCGTTTTGATGGAGCAGATTACCATTTCATTCCTCATACCACGGCCATGTGTTCATACACTTGACACGTGTTCTTATTGTATATTTTTAAGCAGCTGAGTTGAACAAAAAACATGAACAAAGGGGCCGAAATGTCCCCCGTAACAAGAATATTATCTAATGCTCCAAATTTCTTCTTCAAACTATTTTTGTTTAAATTAAATTACTCCAACGGCATTCATATGAGACAGAACGGCCAAAAAAGGGTTTCTTAGTGATCTTGTACGCAATTATTTTTCACATCATGTCAATAAAAGCGTTAAACCACACGGACTATATCAAATAGCGAACTCTTCGTAGACAAAGTACAATCAACTCTTTTGCGAACCGTGAATTGTTCATCGGATAAAAAATGGGCGTAACTTGCTGGACATTCAGTAAGTATTTGCAGAATTTCATCACTCCATGTCTCCACATTTCAATGTCCCGGCGGCTCGACTGTAAATAATGTGCAAAAGCAGCGTCTTCGACAGCAAACCGCTTCTCCACACCTCGCTATATCGCTCCTGCATCAGGAAGTCAGAAAGAACCAGGTCTACGTACACAACCCCCTTCCACTTCCCGATTTAAGTGCCTGCCCGAAGAACATCCACCGCCCAGCGCAGGAGCTCTCTTCCAAACACAAAGCCCTGGAAAAAAGAAGAATCGACCAGCCGAGTGGAACAGAACACCCGCAAAAAGATGGTGCAGGAACATACATAAACATGCGCCGCCTCTCGCTCAGTCCAACACCTCGCCGAAAAAAAACAAAGAAAGGACAAAGAGCAATAACGAGGGCGTTGTCGACGCCCGTGTGCCAATATGCGCATGTCTAGGAGGGACTTCTAGGGTCCCTCGCTAGTCAGACCCGTCGCCCACACCGCTGCCCAGTTCTCTCCCGAAGACTTTTCAGCCTCGCCCGGAAAGCCACAGCGCTTGGCGCATGTATAAACAACGGGAACGAGCTCCTGTCTCCCCCAGCGCCGGAGGAGGGGGAATTCATTCTTCCAGCAAGATATGGACTCTCCGAGCTGCTTTTGCGTCTCTGTTTGTCGTCGCGGACTCGTTTGTTACGACCTACGGGACCTTTCTTCTGAAAAATGCAGTGTCCAGTATTTGCGCAGCCGATCAGCCTCGTCAGGACGTGCGCATATCTTCTATCTTTATCTCCTGGCTGTTTTTCTTGAGTGGTGGTGGAAGCGCCTCGGTGGGTACGGATACGTGGCCCGACGCAATAGTCTTTGTTGTTCTTGCTGGGTCTTAGACGGCGGAGCAGCAATGAAAGAGAACAAAAACGAAGCAGGAAAAAGGAGCTATAATTTGATTGATGCGGCGCGCTCCGGCGAGGGCTGAGAGATCGAAGGTACCTCACACTGGTTTACAGGCCTTGGAGGCTGTGTCGAGTGGAGACGCAAACAGCGAAGGCGAGCGTCACCGAAACATTGCGCCCGTTGACGAAGAACTTAAAGAGGGGGGGGGGGAGGGGGGGAAGCACACCACTGTCTTTTTTTTCTTTTTTTTTAAGGTGTACTTAAGTTGTCCCTCTTAGTTATTGGATCCTTGTTTCTTTTCGGTTTCAGGTTGACGACGTCTACTTGAGCAGACAATGACTTCTTTAGCCTTGGGGGACGAAGCTTTCTCTGCGTCGTCCATACGAACCTTCGTTACCTGTTTTAGAAGACATTTCTGTTTCTATATGGTTTCCTCAGTCTCCTCGAGAAACACAATAAACGCAATTCGAAGATGATGTCGAGTCAGAATATGCTTCTTTTCACGTTGGCATTTCAATGCCAATAGGAGTATCAGTATTACCAGAGTCCTTCAATACGTTACTGGTCACGGAACATCTCCTTAGCGCTGTATTAGTATCGAAGTGCGCTCTCTTTCAAACTTGTTAGACGCGGTTTGTATAACCTCATCCAATGCAAGACGTTCAAGATTTCGGTTCATAACTTCAGATACAGTGTGTGGTCATCGTTTCTATACGCACGTGTCTTAATACCAGCCAGTACCACTTCAGCTAGGACCAAGGGTCGGAAGATACACCATGACCACCACTTCCTGTGTCCTACCTATTCACCCTGCCTCTTCTGCATTCAACTTTGCGCTTGACGGGCCGAGTTCTAAAGGTTGCGCAGAAAAGAGAATTCTCGTAACCGCTATTATCCTGCCTTTCGAATTTTTCGGAAGTTTTATATCTTTTATGAGTCTTAAATGAAGTATCATTCTTTGTTGTATTTATTTTTCTCATGTTTGGTGTCATTCATATCGTGAATTCCAAGGGGGAAGGGGGTACACCACTAATCACACTTAGCTACAACATGCAGTCTGTGGTTCTCCTGTCCTCCCAGCGCCCACATAGAAAGTGCACTCCAAAACGTTGCGCAGTTTGGAAGAACAAGTTCACTGCATCCCGCATGCGGCGTATTTGTAAGCACACCTGCTACGCCGGCAATGAGAGGACGGAAAAACCACAGACTGCTTGTTGTAGCTAAGTGTGATTATACCTGTGCGTTTTAGCAAAAATATCGCAGATTTGTGTGAAAGTGATAAGGTGCGATAAGAATGTTTTTATCAGGTATATTGAGTTTTCTTATTCTTCCCCCTACCATGGGTTTACTTTTCTGATTAGCTGACAAATAAACCTTCAGTTGATAGCGCTGTGTCTGTGTACTTGTTGCTTCTTGTCCTTTGTAGAAAGAAGTACACTGTTCCCTCCCTGTAAGATGATCAACCAACGGGCCCAACTTTCTGCCTTGTGCACATGTCACATCCAACGACAGGTAATATTGGCTTGCGTATTTCTTGAGGAATATACTTCGGGGTGCCCGATATTCGTCTTGCTTGTGATATTACATTATCTGCCAATGTTGCTCATTTAAACCATTGTGAAAATTTAATTTTGTGTTTCGCGTTCTCACCTTGCTAGCTTGAAACCCAAATTAACCAAACAAATGTTGCTTGGACTGAACTTTGTTTCTTAAAATTGTTCCCACCACATGGCTGTAAACGGCCGGTTGTTTCACTAAGTAGTATCGTTTAATGTGCAAGTTAACTTTTTTGATCATGCGACAGGTGAAATATAACACCTGAAGAACTAAAAGGAATTTCACCTCGATGCTACTCTACTGCACATCGCATTCATAAATTAAAAAAAAAACTTTTACACATAGGTTTTCTACTTGTACGAGAGAAGATGAAGGTAACAATTTGAACGTCATGGCGAAATCATTGCATTATGATACTTGGCTCCTCCCCGGTCGTTTCTCATATCGTTCTTTATCGGAAAAGGAGGCAACTTCCTTTCCATATCGCTAACGCCAGAGTCACGTGGCGGTCGTTTGTCAACTTACAAGAAGAGAGCACGCACCCGCCATCTTCGGCAGCAGCGAAGCAGCGTTCTGTAATTGTGCTTAGGTTAGTGTGGAGCCGTCATTATTTGCGCGCTCAGGACAAGCTTCATTCAATTGCCAGGCCTAGAACCAGCGATCCGCGACGGTGGGGCTGCTCCTTTCGCGACGAAGGCGACAGAATGCACGTCCCCGTAAGAGAATAGCGGGCGTGTCGCGACCGCGGCGGGAACACCCTAGACACGCGGGCGCCCGTCAATTACATCGGCACCGTTAGGTCTCGCATAGGGTCAGTAGGGAATCACGCCATTTCATGAGCTGCTCGGCGTCTCTAGACTGGAGGTCCCTACTGAGCGCTACCCTGTGTCAGGGCATGTAGCTGGGCTAGTTGGTGGTACATACTGTTTGGTGGGAGCAGCGCAAAAAAGACGTGACAACAGCGCCCTGTCTGTGTGTTTCTTCGTCCTGGTCCTACGTCTTTTTTGCGCTGTTCCCAGCAAACAGTATCCACCACTGTGTGTTTTAGTGTGTACACATTCGTAGTAATTCAAACCTCAAGGCGGTAATCGATTTTGCTTGGTGCGCCCTTGAAACCTCAGTAATACAAATTGTAGGTATATTTATAACGACATTTTTATATTGATAAGGCATGAAAATGTAGCGATTTTCGTTCTTGTTGCTTCAAAGATGTTCGGCAAAATTATTATTTTTTTTTTTGCAGAGCGCGCAAAGCGTATGATTTTCGCTTCATTAACGAAAGACGTATGGCGACATAAAGAACGACAAGGCTATAATATATTTCGACCTAAAAAATGCCGTCGAGGTTGTTGCACTGAAAAAGGAAGACATCGGAAGTAGTTCACGGGCGGGTCCTTTTTTAGACAAAAAAGTTTCTCTGCCACTTCATTTGCTCGATATCATGTTATCTTTTGAATTTAAATTTTGTTCCCCCTTCCTCTTTTTCCTGATACTTCAAGTAAAATTAGTTCGGCATTTCTGCCTCCCCCCCTTCGGTTTCCTGTAGTTTACATTGACGGGTCCCATATAATTTTGCTACAGCCGTATTTATCTTATTTGTAATAACGCTTTAGATTCTATACAGTGTAAACAAGACGCTGCACGCAGTTACCTGGACGGCGTCGTCTTGAGTAGATCTCGAACTCGGCGACCTTGTATTCGCCATTCTGAAGAGTCACAAGGATAGACTCTTGCTGCGGGGTAAACACCGAAACATCAAGTGAGCGCTCTACTATTAACAACCTATGAGGCAGCTGCATTGCAGACTGAGGACTAAAGAGAACATAATTTCTAACATATGAAATGGGTTTATATATTGGCGTTAAGCTGGTGGTGGATTGAACACGAGTGTCGGCGGTGCCAAGCTCGCCTGGAAAGAACGTTCCCAGGCGCCATATTGCTGAAGCACCATACAGCGGTGCAACGGTTTTCGGACTCTGACTAATTAATTGCACGAATTTGTTTATCACACCTTTAAAACAGAAAAAGAAACAGACAAGCAATTTTTTAATTGCGCGCACTACTTTTTATATATAAAAGCTAAACAAATCAAAGGTCAGGGTACCCCTCAACTCACACCATCTTTCTAGCTGATTTGAACCCGTTACTTCAAAATAAGAAATTAATTGAAATTATAATTACTTGACCTCAAAACGTAATGGATTGCAGTTAGAAATTACTCGCCGTATTAAGTAATTAATTAACTAATTCGTTACTTTATTCGATTACATTTGTGTTACTCCGAAGAGACACGCAGATGACATGCAATGCCTACTGTTTGAGGAGCGAAATTGTTTGCCCTATCAAAATTAGAATGAAAATAAAATACTCTTAGTATAATCTACCCCTTACATTGGTTTAAGAATTTTGCGAGTCCAAATGTATAAAGTTTTGAACAACAGGTATTCTAGATAAACTAAGTCTCACGCTGACCAATCGAGAAAGAGTTGAGTCCATGAACACGCAACAAGTGTGCATCGGAGGTGTAGGCACCACTCGAGATAATCTGAGTTTGACATCGGCGAACTGCAAAACACGATACCCTTGAAGATGTTATTTTCTATAGTTGCAGCTCCTTACGGTAGCTAGGGCTGCTCTATCCTCTAAAACTGACCGGCTGTGAGATCAAGACGTGTAACATACTTGCGTTTGGGTACATTTAGAAGACTGCTGCCGATGAAAGTTGCTATCCGACCGAATGACTGACTTGGTCATCTTCGTTTGCTAAACTTATTAGAACCAACACTTCACACAAAATAGGAATGCACAAACCTTCAACTGAATTGATTATCCTATTTTTAAATTACCAAAAGCGCTATTGTGAGTGCTCAGTAGGATTTAACGTCTCACAAGCGTTACCAGCCGTGCAATGCTTTCTTGGCTCTGGTATCCATGTCAGCCACCACTTCTTGTCAGAAACCCCAGGGCGTCTTCTCTTTTCCTAAACTTTCGGTCTAAGTCCCCGCATGCGCAACACGCTGACGAGGACCCCGGCGTTCTCGTTTCTTAGAATACAGTGGTTCAGTTTCGAAGTCCCAAGTCGTTTCTGCTGTGCTTTCCTGCCAGCTCATTCCCTCTTGTCGAAAGTGACGATACGCGAGGTTCACCGCCGTCCTCCGTTTGTGCTGACAGCAGGGTTGATGGTAGATTTTTTTCCGTTCCAATAAACTCCTCCCATCGCTGCCCCAACATTTCTGCCTCACACACTCGCTAGTGCAAAGTCGCATACCACAAGGCCCATCGAAGATTGGCCCAGCTTTTACAGCACTCTCGGGGTGTGCGGACGTTAAATTGAACACACGTTAATAAAGGTTAAGACACATTAATTGAACTGAGAAGAAGGCACCCGTCTTACGAAGTACACGCCCATGTTTCATTTCTTTTACTTTTCTGTTGACACACGGCAGAAGCATAATCGGAGAAACCTTTTATTCACCTTTAAACTACGGTAAACAACCGAATTTTTGTGCGTACAGAATCTTCGCGTACTTTGTAACTCGAAAATTGTCGCGAAATAATTTGACAATATATCGCGCGGAAATAACGGATACATAGCATACATCTGGCAATCGCGCAAACTTTTCCCGCTCAATATCCCCCGAGCCTGCATCCCCAAAACAATTGCAAATTATTAGGCCAGGAAAGATAAAGGCATGTACAGTATCTCGCTTACCTCGTCGGCCCAAAATGTAACGAGGGCGGAGAAGAAGATCGTTCTATAGCTCAAAGGCTTTCCAGACCGCTACTCATTTCCCCGATTAGCTTGAGCAGCTCACCTGCCTTTCTATAAAAAGCCTCCCTAACTGCGGCTATCCATCAAAAACTTTTCTTCGAACACTCCATATTCCTAAACACACCGAACCCACAGACCCAGCAACAGCAACAACTGCTGTGGCGACAACTACTGAGACAGTAAAAGGAAATCGCGTTCGCCCCTGAGTCCTAACCCAGCGCTACTGTGAACATGAGCAACTACAGTTCGCTCGACAATATCGCCATGTTTTCCAAATTAGTGGTGTCCGACTTTGGCAGTCACGCCAACAGCAACCCCTTTTTCGCGCAGCTTCCTCGGTTTCTGCAGCGAGCCTGCCGCCCAACTCTCGCTGCCTGGCGAGATCGCTCACTCGGCAACGTGCGAAGGGACGGAGAGTCGGCGCGCAGAAGAGTGTTCCGTGATCGTGCGCGGGAGAGCGTGAAATTAGGATGCGCCTCTTCGGCGCCCTCCGCGTCGAAGCCCGGACACGCGCAATCGCTTCATAACGGGGCTGCGTGCCGGCGGCGATGCGCCTTAATTCCGCGGAACGGGACCTGTCGCCAGCTACAGTGAATCCGTCCTAATACGAGGAAACGTTGTCTCGCTTTATGCAATGGGAGATTTCTCCTGAGCACGAATTTGTGGGGCATAGACGCGGGCGACCGCCGCTCGCTAACTACGAAGAACATTGCGACCAGTAGGAATGTTTCTCACGATGATTTGGGTACGCTGAACCACTTGGCGCTGGGGTAAGGGTTGCTGCACCGCTTCCTATACGCTGCAATCAAGGTCACATTCTTAACGTGCATATACATAGACAAAGATTGAGACGAGGGAAACACAGCATAGATCAGTGAAAAACTGAGATAAATATATGTAGTACATTCTCAATGCTGTTGTGACCATATCCTTTATAGTATAAGTATACATGCTTTAAGCTAAACACGCTTAGAAGTTTCTGCAGCGTAAATATATTATAATTGCAAGCGTCTGGGACGATCGGAGTACGCTCGGTGCGCAAACCGCAACACTCACCACTTTTACACCGGCTCACGCTAACGCAATCAAGTGGCTGTTTCACTTTATAAGGTTTCACGGGTCTGCAAACATATTACCGCCAGTGTCTTATAATATGAACATTGCGTTCACCTCTTTTAAAATTCCCAGCCGGATACGGTGTCGCGCGCTCTCATGTGCAGGTCCTGCGCGATGGTTTCTTGTCTCTTTTAGTGTTCACACATCCTGATGGAAACTGTCGGGAGAGAGAAAGTTCCGTGACAACGTGTTAATGACCTCCGTATCCACGGTGCGTGAAAATTAATCGCCGTTTAGCGAACCCCGATGCGGAGCGAAGTTGCGTGTGCAGTGTTCCGTTGAGCGAATCAAGATCGATTCTGCTGCGGAATTCTTTAACGATCAGGGGCGAGGCGCGCGCTTCGAATGGCCGTTCGCTTTAAACTTTCAGAAACGCTCAGGGGGAAACTTTAAAGAATCTTAAGGCGTGTAGAGCGAGTGGGGGATAGTTTGGAAGTTAAGATTCGAATTCAGGTAGTATCGATTTTTTTTTTTGGGAACCATTCAAAATCAAGTTGTAAGTTTGAGATAATGTATAGATTAGTTTTACTTTTGAAGGGGTTTGGTGTTCTTAGACGCCTTAGATTATTTATATTTGGTATATTTTCATATTTCTTCCGTGGAGGCCTTTCATATAATGAAGGGCCTCCGCGGAAGAAAGAAAGAAGTTTTCAATGCCACGTTAGTTGAAAACAAAACTGATGTTTTCCTAAAGCTCTCAAGCAGCAGAAGCAGAACGAGCAAAATAACGCGACGAGGCGCCGGAGGAAGAGAGAAGTCAATTATGTTTCACGTGCAGCTGGTGTCTGCATACTTGTTGGCCGACGACCGCAGGAAACGAAGACGCAGTCAGCTAACCTAAAAAAGTAGAAGCAGAAATAAAGACGACATTACATACAACGAAAGGAGAAGCAAAAAATGTCAACCCCCCCCCTTCCAAAAAAAAAAGAAACACGAAAACAACGAATGATAATGTCGAAGTGCTTCGAGAAACACGAGCCTCCGAGAGCCGAGTAAATACTTGAAGCGGGTCCAGCGGACAGTTCCATGTATGTACAGGCTCTCTTTAGGACACCGGATAGTACCACACGTGCCGCTTCTCTGGCTTGTGGGAGTACTCTAAAGACAATAGAAATGGAGATAATTCGATTTTAAACGCCTGTGCCTTTCGGTGAATTCCCGACAGGAAAGATGGCTTGTCCTTCTCCGCCTCCCCTTGTTGCTTACAGGTCACCACGGGGTCCTCGATATCCTAATAGAATACTTTGAAGAAAACAAAAATGAGCCCTTTTGTGCCTTTATACTAGTGTTTAAAAGCCTCATTCTATCCCTACTGCCATCACTGGCAGCGTGTTCCATGGTTTCATTGGGCTTTCCAGAATAGTTTTCTTGACCTGGCAACCCCACGAATGTAGTTTTGACAACATTTGCGTGTCGAAAATGTGAAAAAATGTATCATAGCATCAATATTTTAACAAATCAATATCTTGCTATTCTAAAACTTTGCTTCTCCTTTCTTTTATCGTTTCCCTAATTTCCACTTTTTTCTTTATTTACGGAATTATATGTTATCAACGCTGGGCCCTGGTTTCGAGCATATCTTGAGCAGGCTGGAATTGACTAAACTTTCACTGTTCATATATACAATGACCTATCTGAAAATCCGGTGGACATTACTAATTTTGGACAATTCAGGGCGTGCGTGCAAAATGTTTATTTATAAATTTGTTTATGCCCTTTTCTGACTAACTATTAAAAATATAGTTTTTATCTGAACGAGGCGTTGCATATTGTACTTTTCTTAATGCAACGTGTTTCTTTATACAAACTGGCTTTACTTTTAGTTTTTACTTTGTCCTCATTTATTGTACAGGGTCGGCCGTAAGGAGCAATGGGCCAAATGAAGGCGGAAACTTGCCGATAAACGTGAGTAACGTGAGCGGAGTAGACGGCCCGCGATGATCACTCGTCTGTGAACTGGGGACCGGGGGTCATACACTTTGCGTACCGAGGAGATTGTACCCTCGAGATGGACAAGTCTTGAATGAGAGGATGCTTTTATTGCATACGCACCTGCTTTTTTCCGCATCGTATTCAGAGTCCGTTACCGGTAATATCTGTATTCTCCCTCTTCCAAAGTGATCAACGTAAATCCGTTCTTTGCTAATATAAAAAGATTATATGCTCGCTATTTTTTTTAATTGTCCGCTGCAGGGACAACATAGAACGAGAAATAGTATTTTATTTAATCCCTGCGTCAGAATATTCTGTTTGTTTATAGCTCTCCGAGCTTTTGGTGTTTTTGTGTTCAGTCATCGAAAAAATCTACTGACGCAAAGATACGCTCAACCCGTGAATCAGGCTGTGCGTGTTCGTACTTGTCGGGGGTAGACCTCAAATACAACAATGCATATTAAAACAGTTTTAGAGCGCAGCTCTTAGGCGCCCGTTTCCGGCTTGAGCGGCGTCGCCGTCGCCGTCGGCGTCGCCGTCGGCGTCGCCGTCGGCGTAACCGCGCGGTGCATGATGGGTAAATTTCCCCACTAAATTTAGCGGAAAATATTTCCCGCTAAATCTAGCGGAAAATTTTTCCCGCTAAATCTAGCGGGAAATTTTCCCCGCTAAATCTAGCGGGAAATTTTTCCCGCTAAATCTAGCGGAAAATTTTCCCGCTAAATCTAGCGGGAAATTTTCCCCGCTAAATCTAGCGGGAAATTTTCCCCGCTAAATCTAGAGGAAAGTTTTCCCGCTAAATCTAGCGGAAAATTTTCCCCGCTAAATCCAGCGGAAAATTTTCCCCGCAAAATCTAGCGGGAAATTTTCCCCGCTAAATTTAGCGGAACATTTTCCCTGCTAAATTTAGCGGGGAAAAATTAACCCCCTCCTCGAGGTCACGTGACCCCCAGGCCACGTGACCCCCTCTCCGAGGTCACGTGACCCATCCCCCCCGTGCCTTCCCCTCCTCCTCAAGAGCTGCGATCTAATTCGGCGGTACAGGGAGTTGTAAACGGCTTTCACTTTTTAGAGCGCAGCTCTTAGGCGCTCGTTTCCGGCTTGAGTGGCGTCGCCGTCGCCGTCGGCGTCGGCGTCGCCGTCGGCGTAACCGCGCGGTGCATGATGGGTAAATTTCCCCGCTAAATTTAGCGGAAAATTTTCCCCGCTAAATCTAGCGGAAAATTTTTCCCGCTAAATCTAGCGGGAAATTTTCCCCGCTAAATCTAGCGGAAAATTTTCCCCGCTAAATCTAGCGGAAAGTTTTCCCGCTAAATCTAGCGGGAAATTTTCCCCGCTAAATTTAGCGGAAAATTTTCCTCGCTAAATTTAGCGGGGAAAATCCCCCCTCTCCTCGAGGTCACGTGACCCCCAGGCCACGTGACTCCCCTCTCCGAGGTCACGTGACCCCCCCATGTGCCTTCCCCTCCTCCTCAAGAGCTGCGCTCTAATTCGGCGTTACAGGGAGTTGTAAACGGCTTTCACTTTTTTAGGTATACCATCAGAAACCTGATTTAATACAATAAATATTTTAGACTAAAGCACATTGATATTACCAATTCAGACTATATTAAAAAGTTTATCAATGAAGCCACCGTCTTTTCTTTTTTTTCACAATAGATTGAAATTTTGTTTATGTTCAGATGACTTGTTTAAAGTTATCGTCTCGTATGCTGGGTTATATATATAATGCATAATGTGTTGGACCACATTTCTGCACGCTGATGTCACCAATTCAGAACAAGTTGCACGCTGATGTCACCAATTCAGACTATGTCTTGTTAATATGTATTGTTTTGTATGCTGGATGCTACATATATAGCACAGTGTTTTGGGTCACATTATTCCTTGTGTTCAATTGTATTTCTTTATTTTTGTATTTTTCGCCTCTCCCCGAAGCCCTTTGGGCCAGGTAGTATTATTGTTAAATAAATAAATAAGCCTGAATGACTTAACCAGAAAATTAGATTAAAAAACTGGGACTTTTGCTCCAATTATTTTTGCCGCGTCTGTTGTAGGATATAAGAATGAATTCCGCCCTAGTTTCTCAGTAGTTATTTCCAAGGTGATATTGCTATTTTATTTAGAATTTCTACAGGGGAACGTGCAATATGTGTATAAATTAAGTTCCAACGTTTCTTAGGAATATACGACCAGATATACGATATGTACTTATACTTCTTTCGTTTAGTGGTAATATGAAAAAGATATCGGTCCGCGCAGTGATATATACAGGACCATGAAGTTTGGACTGTTTATACCACATGATCGTGTAATATGCTCCTTCCAGAGGTTCGCCCTTAAATGTGGAAGCACGTAACCCTTAGCTTTTATGAGCCTTAATGATTTATATGTGGGAGGTATACGTATAGTTGCACGCTCTTTTACGCAAAAAAAAATGAAGCATGAAAACAAAATATTCCGAGGACACCTAAGCACTTCTTATGAGTTGTGAACGCGGAAGCATGAATGTTGTCCTTCCGCTCTGCCGAGGTTGCCGACCGAGCGCTCTCGTGAGGCAGCCACATCCCCCCCCCACCCCTTTCCCCCTGGCAACGCCTGACAGGAGAGCGGCGGCCGAGCACGCACTCTCGTGAAGCGGCTGCCAATGGCTATCTAGGAGCCGTTTTGTTCAGCCAATGGGAGCATGGGCATTTGTTTCGCGTTTTTCTTTGCGGTGACAGACGCTCCCTCCATGGGAGTGTTAATGCTTTCGCATTAAAAGCAAAAATAATACTTTTTATCAACTTCTTCCCAATCGACGGTCTTCCGTGTTAAGTTTTCAATGCCGAATTGCCTTCCTGGCATAACAGAAGGTACGTCGTAACCTTCCAGAATTCATGTGGTGCAGGAAGTAAGCAGCTTTCGAGAAGCCACGCGATAGCAGAAAGAGGACAGATCTTCCACTTGGTCTAAATATGTCATGATCTCATCATTTCTTGCTGCGGTCGCGACTCAGCGACAGTCGTGCATCCGAAGCTAGAACTTGATACAAGTTGAAGTAGGGGAATTCATGTCAAAAGAAGAGACCTGAAAACACAACAATAGCCAGTCGCTCTTGCAAGACCATGTTGCTCAAAATTGGAATGTACAGAACGCCTGGCGCTGTAAGCCTGTTACACTATATGAGTTGGATTCCTATCAGAATATGGTCGTAACTCGCCAGTTCCTTCTTATATTATGGGATTTTTTTTCATCCGCACAGACACAGACCACAGCTGCTTAAATATACGTTGCGTCTCCCTCACAGAAAATCCTAACAACCGCCGTATCAAATTAAAAATTTAAACAAAAATCAGCAGAACCCATCCTTTAGGAATGATTATCTACGTTAATGCGAATAGCATCAAACGGTGCGGAGTTATGCGCGTTCGTCAGGTGGCCGGCACACTCTAGATACGCCAGCCCACTCTTGAGGCGATTCTAAATTTGTTGACACTTTCACAGCCCTGCGCACGATCTCCGCAGCCCAGCACGTGCGTTTGTGTCACTTAGGAAGGCAAGCAAAGCACGCGCCATACGCACAAACACTCAAAATGGTACCGACCAGACTTTCTGGCGTCTCAGCTAGTCTCAACCAACGGTACTCTAAACGGTTGTTTATATCTTTACCATAGGACGCGCTTTACAGCGCTGTCACAGCTACCGGTGCGCGCGCGTTCCATGCACGAGGGCTCATTCCGCTCTCGTGAGGCTGAGCCACGGCCGCTACATCACCCTCTCCCGAGCGCGGGAGAGGGTGAGCTAGCGGCCGTGCTCAGCCTCACGAGGCGGAATGAGCCCTGCGCATGCACCAGTGCACGGCGCTGTCAAGCGCGTCCATGGTAAGATATAAACAACCGTTTAGAGTGCGTTGGATGACTGCCTTCATAGCTCTGTGGTTAGCGCGTCTGCCTGCTGATCAAAGGGTCAACGGTTCGAATCCCAGCCGGCGCCGGTCTTTTTTATTTATTTATCGACCCGCGGCGTAAGAGGTTAGATAGCCAGATAGATAGATAGATAGATACATAGACGAAAAAGTGCGTGAAGTATCCAAAGAATGCTATTCGGCATTAAAAAAGACAAGCAAACTAAGACATAATGCGCTTACAGCTGCGACAACTCTCCCATCGCCAAGTACTCCACGCGAGCGGTTTAATCCGCCGGATTAATCCGCCAATTGTTATCTGGGCGTCGAAATCGAGCTGCAGGCCACGCCGAGGGCTATGTGGTCCCACCTTACCTGGGATTACGCTCACGCATCGGGTGACTTCAAAACAAACTGGCGGCGGCCGCAGTACTGCTCCTCCCCTTCTTTTTTCTTTTCCATTTAAAAGGACAGAAGGGCGCAGCCCTGTCAAGCCCCGTGGGTCACGGTCGTGATTTGTCCCCAATCCGATTTTCGTCAAGAGGACCACCACTTCATCCTAACGGCATAGGCGCATGCGCGGGTTCCGACTCTGCGGCGTAACGACGGAGATCTAGGCGCTCTATTCGCCTTGAGTTCGAAATGTGTCGCCACCGTGCGGCGAAATTGGAAACATGCGAAAGCAGGCATATCGCCGTGCGTCGTCTGCTACAGGCGCACGTTCAGAAGCATGGATCTGAACGACGTAAACTCGTTTCCGGCTGAGCTGAGCCCTCCCCATTAAACGCTTTGGTTTTTTGTTGTTTCTTCCAGACTTGTTCACGTTACTAAAAAAAAGTGACCGATTACAATTACAATTACTTCACTGTAAAAAGTAAGCGATTACAATTACAATAACAGCCTCAAAAAATAATCGAAAAGTTACTCTATAGTAATCGAATTACTTCCCACGTTACTTTCCATTCACTTCCTTTTATTACATTAGCATAATCCTTGGGGGTCTCGCGCTCAGTTGTTCTGAAAAAAAAAAAAAAGAGAAAAGCCTTGACCGTTTTTGCTTAGAGCTGAGTAAGTGACGCCAACACACCAAACCTTCTCGTGAAAGAAAAAGAAAAATAAGAAGAGCGCTGTTTAAACGTATTACTCACAAGATGCTGGATACGGTCACTTTTCATACGAAGCATAGTAAAGTGGCCTACTGATTCATCGAAATCCCGTGCAAAGCGGTATGAAAAAGAAAAAAGAAATGGACCGTTGCCCAAGAGCTGAGTGACTCCAGCATCGAACCCTCCCCGCTCCCCCCCCCCCCATAAAAAAAAAAAGTTGAAAAAGTGTTAAGGGTAATTTTGTAATCGATTACAGCAAAAAGTAATTTAATTACAAGGATCGTTACTCCTTAAAGGGAGTAATTGAAGCGTTATAAAATTACAGTAAAATGTAATCAATTACAAGTAATTCATTACTTGTAACGTGTTACGTACTAAGTCTGGTTTCTTCCCTAAAGTTTGTGTTGTATCGTTTCACGGGAATGGAAATTCATGCAGAGCAATTATTATTAATTCGGATGCTTCCACCATCTTAGTGTTGTGATTTGTATACAACCGGTATAGTACCTACGTATTTTTGTTATCTCGCACAAACCATAACGTTCATCAAACATTGAATGTTGATTGGAACTGTGGTTTGATTAAAAAGTTAATCCGACTGCTGAAGATTTGTAAGTTGGGCGAGTTGGTATGAAGACATATAGAACGGAACAGAATCCTACTGACCGCTACTATTTTTATAGACTAATCAATTTATAAATCCGCTAGTTGATTTTTCACCGGTCATATTCCATGAAAGACATTAAACTACACCTATTTGTTACTATTTTTGCCATTTTATGAATGGTATATTGCATTCCCATATTTAACTTCACCTTGTGACGCTTACAAAATTATGAGCACGGGAAGCCATTAAATGTGAAGTATTGTTTTGAAGTCAATAATTAAACTGTATAATCACCCTCGAGGACAATCACAAGCATGCTGAAGTTGTTTACCGTGCAAGTCTGTGTCCTAAAAGGTATAAAGACGCCAGGTATATTACAGCAGGCATTCTTTTACTTTTTCCTGACTTTATCCAATACTAGATTCCGATTAAACGGCAAAAAACATATATCGTAATTAAAGCATTACTCCAATAATCTGAAGGCTAATCGATGAACCGCCCAGTTTCGATATGTGTTAGAGTGAGGGCGGAGGGTGATCGGAATGTCTCATGAGAGTCGCTAGCCCTCATCAGAAGAGTGTCGCTGCGGCCGACGCCCTCTGTGTCTTGGTACGGGTCGTTTGTTGGAGTTGGAGTCTACTATGTTTGAATAGAGGATTATTTAGCCAGATATTTATATTATTAGCCTCTTGATATCCGCGGCCCTCACCGATAAAATTGAAGCGAGCTAACCCACACTAACGAGAAATGCATCAAATAACACGCACGCTACTGCGTAGCTGGGTTACACCCGTTTGTTCCACTCGCGGAAGATATCTTAGGACAGTTTGTTTGACTTGCTTCAGTTGTCCTGCCAACGAACAGCTTCCGTATCGTAAATAAAAGAGGCACTTTCTCTTCACCGCAACGTAGTAGGATTGTTCCGACTCCGAAAAACTTACCGACACCATGGCACAGTAAAGAGAAACATTCACTGCAGCGGAACTCTATAGCACGGTAATTTCCGCAGGCGCGCTAACTTCTCTTCATGCTAAATATTTATATTACTGCAAAAGCGTAAAAATGCAAAAATAAAAATGCATAGAACTTGATATTTCACAGCCCACAGTGCCCGTACTATGCTATCCGGATTGGAATTCATTGTTTTGTTGAATTCCCAGGCTGGTCAACCGATACATATATTTTAAAAGAAACAAACACTTGACATATATAGTGCAGTTCACCCGGAGGCAGGCATGCCTCGTGACGATCCATGTTTCCCCAACACCTGACTAGAGCAGACGACGGATCCACGCACGTGATTATTTAAATTTAAGTCGTACGCTAATAACACGATTCGATCTTCACTGAAGCACCAAACGGTACGGCACCATTTTCAGCTAAAATTGTTTTCCCACCGATACTGTGCGACAAAATAAACGCAAGAATCTACAACATCTCGAGCGCGAACGTGGAGAGCCTATGAGGCGGCCATGCTTCTATCCCCGCTTCGATGTTGATGATAGCGCGACAGTAGCGCCACCTCTAGTTAGATCTAGAGGCCAATAAAGGCATATTATGCAGAAAATCTACGGAGGCACCGCCGAGTTCCCGTGCCTCGACACACCTGTGTCGTGGACCAGTGGCGTACGCAGGATTTCATTTCGGGGGGTGCCGGACCAACGAGAGTAAAGAGGGATAAGATAAAAAGAAAAGGATGCCCAAGAGGAAATAAAAACATTTTCGTTTTTTTTTCTCTAATAACTATGCATTTTTCTATTAAGTAATTAAAATAAAGTTGTCATATTGGTTATGGGATGATTATGATACATAAAAATGATGCCCCGGAAATTCCCCATCAGGAAGCCATTTGCGTTTTACTTTTATTTTATTCACAAGTAACGTCTACAGAAGGCACCAGAGTTAGCAGAAAACAAGAATCATAAAAACAAAAATTTTATAAAGCACGACTCCGATGCACGAAGCCTCCAGTCATCGGGGCTGATAAAACAGTGATGCATAAGTAGAAACGCGGAGTACCTTGATGGATAGACGATAAACACTGGAAAGCTGCTCCACCATAAAGTATTCCCTATCTTAACCTGATCTAACCAAGAAAAATCACGTATTTGTTCGTTGGTGTCGATTTCTAAGGTTTCCGAAGTTCGCTCACAAAAGAGAGTGAAGGAAGTCACACAACGAAACAAAGGGACGATGTAAAATGGTTGACACACTCACATATTGCACTTGTCTCTCGTCCTGAGGCAGCAGGTCGCACACTCGGCACCCTATCGCGCGCGGTTCTGAAACTGCCGATGACAACTTCCGTACTCGAACCTTGAACCGCAAATCCCGCGCCTTTAGGCGCCTATATTCACGTTGCTAAGACTTTTCCCGCCATCCGAGGAGCCAATCAGATATCGCTTTTTTTAGACCAATGGGAGCCACGCGGTACAAAAAGAAAGACATACAATACATCATCCAATTAAGAAAGGACACGTGCATAGACCCCCGAAAACTCCCAAAAACCTTCGCCCTAACTGTCGACCGTCAGCCGGACATCGCTTCCAGGAAAAACCCCTCGTCGGGGTACAACAGCAGTACCGACGCTTCTTCTCAAAATAAAAAAAAGGCTACAAAACATCGAAGGGCTCCGCTGGGCTCGAGCGAGTCACAGCGCATGGTACGCACCCAGAGCGGGGGTCCTCGAGGAACAATTAAGACGGGGGACACGGGGGCCGCTCTGTGGCGACGGCAAACCAGCCCTGGCGGCTCCGCGAGAGGGACATGGGGCACTCGCGAACCAATAAAAGTAGAAGTAAAGAAAGATATTCGTTAATTGATTATTTCCCAGTCATATTAGATAAAAGACGTTAAAACTACGCATCTGTATTATTATTTTTACTATGTTATAAATGGCATATTGCATTCTCTTCCTTTTTTATTTCCTTTTTTTACAACTTCTCCACGAAGTTTGATATTGATAAACCCGAGAGTCAGTGACATCGCCAACTCCCCCCCCCTCAGACATTTCGGAGGGGGAGGGGGGGCCGCGGCCCCTTCGGCCCCCCCCTCCCCTCTGTGTACGCCACTGTCGTGGACAATGCCGAACGTCACTTAGACTTAATTGCGGGGCCTGACACTGCGGCACCGCTGAACCAGTCTGCGACGTGGGAAAGGGAAACTCGATGAATGACGAGTCAACGGAGTATTTAGTACCCAGGCTCGTTGCCCGTATCTCTAGGCCGATTGTTCATCGAAGACACTTCGTAGTCTGTAACGATGCGCTCGGTAGATTATAGGGATTTGGGGCCCAGGGCAACTGAGGATGATTATTTGTTCACGACGCCACTCGAACCCCTCTAAAGAAGCAGACACACAATGCCCATACACATCGTGCAAACGACACGGTGGTCGCTGCAGAAATGGCGACGGAGCTATTATGAGGACACGCTTCCAGCACGTTCGGAACACGCTGGCTTCGTACATATACGAGTGCTTCGAACACATTTAAAGTCGTTTCTTTTTATGACCAATGTGACAAGACGATCATAGAAGGAGGAAACACGACTCAGACGAAGTCTGCATACTGTCTTTTGTAATATGTATGATTTGAGTGCAGCTTAATATTCCGACGCGAACCGAATGCTCTTTATTTGCTTTCATTATTTGCTCGTTCAGCTTGACCACCACGTGAATAAATTACACAAGAATGTTGATTGTAAGAAAAAATGTTTTCGGCTACTTTATTTTCATTTAGAAAAAAAATACAGAATAATTCTTTATCAAATTCGTTGAAGTAAATTTGATGCATCGAGGTTTGCAAGTTCAGACAGCGGGAACCAAAGTGGGACTCTGCTCATGGAGCAGATGACGTGCGAGGCAGCGAACACTGCACTGACTATACGTCAAAGACATGACCATGCTTTTGTTTTACTACTTTTTTTTCCGGACTCAGCCCACACGCGACGCGCTCAGTGTTGTTCACGTATGTCCCCGTGATTCAGCCCTGCCGTCGACTCGGTGGTGCCCAACATACAGATCTGGAATCATCGCTTATACAGAACATATGATCCGGACTTGGTTACCGCGAAGAATCCAAGTGCTTCGTGAGCTTTCTTTCCGTTTGCGTCCGTCGGCGAGATCGCTCAAATGATCAAGTGTATCCGCACGCAGCTGTAAAGACTGCGAACGTCAACACACAGTGGTCCCCATCATAACTAAGAGGTGAAATCTCAACAGGCTGACGGGAGTCTCCGCAATTCGACCCACTCGGCACACTCGTCATAGGCTCTTTCGATGGGAGATATGTTTGCCAAACGCGACGTTTTTTGTCCGCGCTTCATTGGTATCTCTTGTCCCCATGCTCGGATGAAAGCCGAAACGCTATCGCAATACATTTCCCCAACGACTTCTCACACGCATGGCCCTCCGAAGCCCCCCTCCCTTTCCTGAAGCCTTGTCCAAACATCATGGCCGCCTGCTTTGTTCGTGACGTATATGATGTCATGGACGACTCCCCATAAATACTCAACATTTCCCTATTCCCCCAATCACGGAGGACACAGAGGGTCGATTGTTTTCTTTCTACCCGCTCCCCTTATTTGCATAGGCTTTTTTTATTGATGACTTTACTTTTTGAGCGATCCCCGTGGTCACTATCCAACTTCGAAAGCGATTTCGCTCCGATAACTACAATCGGTCAGCCGAGAGGGCAGAGTCGCAGGCAACAATGGCAGCTGACGCCGCGCGCTCGCTGACGTCATGGGACAACCCTCTCGCTCTGGGCGCCACCCCACGGCCTCGCTATCAATCAGGCGGCTCTGCCGTTCCGGCTTAGTCCGCAAATTCGAATCGGGCGCCATCGCCGTCGAATCCGACCAATTACGCTCAGTGTGCCGGGCCCTGTCCCGTGCAGGACCGGCCGGAATGATTCAGTGAGGCGAACAGCGGGGCAGCGCAGTGTGTTCCCGAAACGGGACGGGACTGACGCCACACTTCCGGCGCCAACACGTGCGCGTCACGTGGTGCCGGCGGGACGGGGATTCGGGGTTTCGGTCCGCCGACTCTTCCTCATTTGCGTTGCTCCGCGCGCACTGCGCGGCGTTGCCGGTTTTGTGTGCTCACGTCCTTAGTGCAGTTGGCCCTCCTGTCGGATTAAAAGCGCCCATTGTGAGTGAGCGTGGCGGGGGAATATGAAAGCAAGGTGAAAGAGCCGCCAATCCCAAACTAGGATGCCACAGCGCGGATATATATATATATATATATATATATATATATATATATATATATATATATATATATATATATACGTATATTACAACGCTGTCATTTTAATTGGTTGACGAAAGTTGGATGTCGCACTCCGCGATTTCTAGCATAAGCGAAATAGTGATACACGCGTTTTGTTTTGTTCCGTAGGGAGAGTTTGGAAGGTAACTTAGACCAGTGATGAACCTGTAAATAACCACATACAGAACGACGACATTTAAGAGCAAAGACAGATATAGTATAAAAAGTGCACAGAGGCACCCTGAGAGCTATAAAAATATAAGCAGATATGAACCAGAACAAGGCAGCACGGTAAAGCAACATCTCCGTGCAATCCTATACAAAACTTAGCAGATAGAGGGGGATGATAAAGATTTCGTGGGGAGGCTGAGCTTATCCTGCTTAGTGCGTTGACATTAAAACGCTCCTTTTACGAAAACCCCGCAGTGTCTTCCGTCTGTCAGTGCCGGGGGGGGGGGAGGAGAAGGAGGGGGACATGGTGGCGGGTGGGACCCTCCCATTGGTCTGACGCGCTGACGTCAGCACACGTCCACCTCTCCCCCTCACTCTAAGAAAAATGGTATAGTTATACCCCCTGTTTTCTTATATAATACACCACAAAACTTCAGCTCGACTCACAGCGCACTGAAGTCGAACAGACGGCCCCAACTTTTGAGAGGAGCCTGATAAAAGTATGTGTCAAGGACTACAGAAAAAGAAAAAAAAAGCACTGCTTCGTACGTCGAACTGGAGTTTCGGGGTGTCTTATGTGACTAGGGGTTTAAGAACATACCCTTTCTTTTTTTCTGAAAGTGCTCTCCCCGGCGCTCACAAACTGACGAACACCGCCGGGTTTTCGTCAAAACGAGCCCTTTCGTTTTCGAAAAAGTCACGCGAACAGCTAGAACGGAGGCAGAGAGGAGACGCCGCGCCACACCTCCTGAATAACGAAGTCGTAGTGCTGAATGACATGGCTTAATTAGAGAAGGCCAACACTGAACACAGATTGAAACGAGTGTTGCGTCAGAGCTCGGCTTCGAGTCGAGTCTGAACCAAACGTTGACGCAATCGTCGTGTCAAATCAGGATCTAAACGACAAATTCATTCCCACCAGCAGAAAAAGCAAGAAAAAAGTTTGGCTAGCGAATTGGGCTCATGAAGAAGCTCTTTTTTAGGCTGACGTACGATGACGTGCAGAGGATAATTTAAACTTACTGTGGATCAAATGAAAGCTAAGAGAAAGATTATTTAAGGTGAAGAAGATAGTCTGGCAGACTTTTTGTTCAGTGAATAAGCCATTGAAGGAAAAGCGTCCTGAGAACCGCGCGACGGGCACCAGATAGGACTTGCACTGCCTGATTTGCAAACGCTATGGGGCAAAACAGCTCCCGTTTTGTGTAAATCCAATGTCTCGGCGGCACCGGCATGAACGGAATGACAAGTTCACTTTTGTTCTACACTCAGGTGCTGCTGCTCTGTTCGGGAACAGCACGATCTGAGGAGGGACTTTTCACCGTGCCACGGGACCCTGATTCGACTGCCAAAAATGCTTCGTTTGAGCAGCGATCTTCTTTTCCTGTGGAGTGGCTACGAGTCACGAACCCGAGTATGACAAGACAAGCGCCAGGAACATCGGCATTATCAGAAGGGGCGGTTTCTTCGTGGCTGGAATTCGGGCGTACCGACAGTGGGCTCGGCGGCACCGGCATGAACGGAATGACAAGTTCACTTTTGTTCTACACTCAGGTGCTGCTGCTCTGTTCGGGAACAGCACGATCCGAGGAGGGACTTTTCACCGTAACATGGGACCCTGATTCGACTGCCAAAAATGCTTCGTTTGAGCAGCGATCTTTTTTCCTGTGGAGTGGCTACGAGTCACGAACCCGAGTATGACAAGACAAGCGCCAGGAACATCGGCATTATCAGAAGGGGCGGTTTCTTCGTGGCTGGAATTCGGGCGTACCGACAGTGGGCTCGGCGGCACCGGCATGAACGGAATGACAAGTTCACTTTTGTTCTACACTCAGGTGCTGCTGCTCTGTTCGGGAACAGCACGATCCGAGGAGGGACTTTTCACCGTGCCACGGGACCCTGATTCGACTGCCAAAAATGCTTCGTTTGAGCAGCGATCTTCTTTTCCTGTGGAGTGGCTACGAGTCACGAACCCGAGTATGACAAGACAAGCGCCAGGAACATCGGCATTATCAGAAGGGGCGGTTTCTTCGTGGCTGGAATTCGGGCGTACCGACAGTGGGCTCGGCGGCACCGGCATGAACGGAATGACAAGTTCACTTTTGTTCTACACTCAGGTGCTGCTGCTCTGTTCGGGAACAGCACGATCCGAGGAGGGACTTTTCACCGTGCCACGGGACCCTGATTCGACTGCCAAAAATGCTTCGTTTGAGCAGCGATCTTCTTTTCCTGTGGAGTGGCTACGAGTCACGAACCCGAGTATGACAAGACAAGCGCCAGGAACATCGGCATTATCAGAAGGGGCGGTTTCTTCGTGGCTGGAATTCGGGCGTACCGACAGTGGGCTCGGCGGCACCGGCATGAACGGAATGACAAGTTCACTTTTGTTCTACACTCAGGTGCTGCTGCTCTGTTCGGGAACAGCACGATCCGAGGAGGGACTTTTCACCGTGCCACGGGACCCTGATTCGACTGCCAAAAATGCTTCGTTTGAGCAGCGATCTTCTTTTCCTGTGGAGTGGCTACGAGTCACGAACCCGAGTATGACAAGACAAGCGCCAGGAACATCGGCATTATCAGAAGGGGCGGTTTCTTCGTGGCTGGAATTCGGGCGTACCGACAGTGGGCTCGGCGGCACCGGCATGAACGGAATGACAAGTTCACTTTTGTTCTACACTCAGGTGCTGCTGCTCTGTTCGGGAACAGCACGATCCGAGGAGGGACTTTTCACCGTGCCACGGGACCCTGATTCGACTGCCAAAAATGCTTCGTTTGAGCAGCGATCTTCTTTTCCTGTGGAGTGGCTACGAGTCACGAACCCGAGTATGACAAGACAAGCGCCAGGAACATCGGCATTATCAGAAGGGGCGGTTTCTTCGTGGCTGGAATTCGGGCGTACCGACAGTGGGCTCGGCGGCACCGGCATGAACGGAATGACAAGTTCACTTTTGTTCTACACTCAGGTGCTGCTGCTCTGTTCGGGAACAGCACGATCCGAGGAGGGACTTTTCACCGTGCCACGGGACCCTGATTCGACTGCCAAAAATGCTTCGTTTGAGCAGCGATCTTCTTTTCCTGTGGAGTGGCTACGAGTCACGAACCCGAGTATGACAAGACAAGCGCCAGGAACATCGGCATTATCAGAAGGGGCGGTTTCTTCGTGGCTGGAATTCGGGCGTACCGACAGTGGGCTCGGCGGCACCGGCATGAACGGAATGACAAGTTCACTTTTGTTCTACACTCAGGTGCTGCTGCTCTGTTCGGGAACAGCACGATCCGAGGAGGGACTTTTCACCGTGCCACGGGACCCTGATTCGACTGCCAAAAATGCTTCGTTTGAGCAGCGATCTTCTTTTCCTGTGGAGTGGCTACGAGTCACGAACCCGAGTATGACAAGACAAGCGCCAGGAACATCGGCATTATCAGAAGGGGCGGTTTCTTCGTGGCTGGAATTCGGGCGTACCGACAGTGGGCTCGGCGGCACCGGCATGAACGGAATGACAAGTTCACTTTTGTTCTACACTCAGGTGCTGCTGCTCTGTTCGGGAACAGCACGATCCGAGGAGGGACTTTTCACCGTGCCACGGGACCCTGATTCGACTGCCAAAAATGCTTCGTTTGAGCAGCGATCTTCTTTTCCTGTGGAGTGGCTACGAGTCACGAACCCGGAGTATGACAAGACAAGCGCCAGGAACATCGGCATTATCAGAAGGGGCGGTTTCTTCGTGGCTGGAATTCGGGCGTACCGACAGTGGGCTCGGCGGCACCGGCATGAACGGAATGACAAGTTCACTTTTGTTCTACACTCAGGTGCTGCTGCTCTGTTCGGGAACAGCACGATCCGAGGAGGGACTTTTCACCGTGCCACGGGACCCTGATTCGACTGCCAAAAATGCTTCGTTTGAGCAGCGATCTTCTTTTCCTGTGGAGTGGCTACGAGTCACGAACCCGAGTATGACAAGACAAGCGCCAGGAACATCGGCATTATCAGAAGGGGCGGTTTCTTCGTGGCTGGAATTCGGGCGTACCGACAGTGGGCTCGGCGGCACCGGCATGAACGGAATGACAAGTTCACTTTTGTTCTACACTCAGGTGCTGCTGCTCTGTTCGGGAACAGCACGATCCGAGGAGGGACTTTTCACCGTGCCACGGGACCCTGATTCGACTGCCAAAAATGCTTCGTTTGAGCAGCGATCTTCTTTTCCTGTGGAGTGGCTACGAGTCACGAACCCGAGTATGACAAGACAAGCGCCAGGAACATCGGCATTATCAGAAGGGGCGGTTTCTTCGTGGCTGGAATTCGGGCGTACCGACAGTGGGCTCGGCGGCACCGGCATGAACGGAATGACAAGTTCACTTTTGTTCTACACTCAGGTGCTGCTGCTCTGTTCGGGAACAGCACGATCCGAGGAGGGACTTTTCACCGTGCCACGGGACCCTGATTCGACTGCCAAAAATGCTTCGTTTGAGCAGCGATCTTCTTTTTCCTGTGGAGTGGCTACGAGTCACGAACCCGAGTATGACAAGACAAGCGCCAGGAACATCGGCATTATCAGAAGGGGCGGTTTCTTCGTGGCTGGAATTCGGGCGTACCGACAGTGGGCTCGGCGGCACCGGCATGAACGGAATGACAAGTTCACTTTTGTTCTACACTCAGGTGCTGCTGCTCTGTTCGGGAACAGCACGATCCGAGGAGGGACTTTTCACCGTGCCACGGGACCCTGATTCGACTGCCAAAAATGCTTCGTTTGAGCAGCGATCTTCTTTTCCTGTGGAGTGGCTACGAGTCACGAACCCGAGTATGACAAGACAAGCGCCAGGAACATCGGCATTATCAGAAGGGGCGGTTTCTTCGTGGCTGGAATTCGGGCGTACCGACAGTGGGCTCGGCGGCACCGGCATGAACGGAATGACAAGTTCACTTTTGTTCTACACTCAGGTTGGTGATAATCGATTTTACAGCTGCATTCGTGATGATTGTCGCTGTTTGCTAGTGCTACCGAGCCCACACGCCCTGTGTTTAATTGTTTCTGAGTGTTGTGATACCATCGCACTGTTACTTTTGTGTTGTGGTGACATAGAAACAAACCCTGGCCCCGACACCGCGGCCAAGCTGCAGGCCATCCTTGACGGTCAAAATGAAATCAGGAAGGATATAGTGGAAATGAAGGAGAAATTGGCTAACGTAGAAAAAGCTGTGTCGGGGATGGCTGAGATCACAGAGAGGCTTGATGAGTCCGAAAAGAAGTATCTGTAATGCGTGCTACTATGGACAGCATGTTAAGAAAGATTGACGACCTCGAAAATCGTAGTCGGCGTAATAATTTGGTAATTTGGGGGCTAGAAGAGGCTCCAAACGAAAACGAGCAAAAACTGAGGGGCGAAGTGATCGAACGGATATTTCGGGATAAACTGGGTGTTTCTGTAACGAGTGTCGAACGCATACATAGAATGGGAAAGTCTACAGAGGATAGGCCTAGGCCTGTCATCCTGAACCTTGGAAATTTTAACGAAAAGAGGGAAATATTACACAATGCTAAAAAGTTGAAAGGTACAAACGTTTTCATTAACGAAGACTATTCCAGCACTGTCAGACTGAAAAGGCAGAAACTTTGGCACAGCGCCTCTGAAGACAGGAAGAACGGAAAAAAGTCGCTTTGGTTTTTGATAAGTTGAAGGTAGACAGTGTTATCTATGCCTGGGACGAAGTTACAAGTCAGCGTTTCAGAGTGAGTGATCGGGCGTCCGGCCGTGTGACAGAGGCTCATGCTGCTGTACAGGAATGACAGGAGCGCATTGATAAGTTTCGGTTGTTGAATGTTAATGCCCGCAGTATTGTTAATAAGAGCACTGATTTCGAACACATTCTGATTGAGCAACAACCCGATGTCGTAGTGATGACCGAAACGTGGCTGCATCCCGCTATCCTCGACTCCGAAATTTGTCCGCCTGGATATAACGTGATAAGAAATGACCGTAGCAGTCGAGGGGGAGGTGTGGCCATCTTCATTGATAAAAGAATAAAGTACTCGGTGCTACAGAGTCCGCCTGACATAGAAACAGCGTGGTGTAAGGCGTATCTGGGATCCCAAGAATTTATTATTGGTGCTGTTTACCGTTCTCCAGGAGTAGGTGTGGATGCTGTTAATAAATTAGATGACTTCCTGCGCCACTTGCGCGTACAGCACAAAAATGTTGTAATTGCGGGAGATTTCAATATAGCGGGTGTAATGTGGGATGAAATGTTGCCTGGAACACGGGAACGTGAAGCCGCGACTGGGATCCTAGATTTATGCTTTTCCCATGGGCTAAAACAGGTTGTTCGAGAGTATACACGCATTCAAGGCAATAGTAAGTCAGTTCTCGATCTCATATTTTTAAGTGAAGGGGTTGCATCTCGACCGTACGATGTTGAACTCTTCCCCGGTTTTTCAGATCACCTGATAGTGAGCGTGGCCATGACCTTGACGCCGTTTAGAAAAACGCCCAGACCCGTTTCGTCCTACAGAGACTTCGGCATGGCTGATGACACGGCTATTCTAGACGAACTAGATTACCACTATGGACCGTTTGAGGAACTCAGTCGTGATGAGTCAGTAAGTGTTAATGACCTCTGGTTGAACTTTAAAACACTCGTTCATAAATGTATAAATATGTATGTACCCTTGAAAAGAAAACGTAAACGAATGCATAATCCTTGGGTGACGAGAGAAGCTATTCACTTAAAAAGGAAAATTGGGCGGCGCAGATTACGGTGTCGTCGTACACCTAGTTCGGCATTATCGGATGATATCTCGGCTTTAAGCACGAAGCTGAAATCTGTGCTAAAAGAATCTAAATGCAAGTTTTATAACGTGACAATGCAAAAGTTTATCCGTGAGTCACCGCAAAAGTTTTGGAGGCATTTGGCACCAGCTAGAAAGTCTGTTTCCGAGATCAAAACGGAGCAAGGAATTATAAATGACAAGCGAGAAATTGCAGTTCAATTCAATGAGTTCTTTGCAAGCGTCTTCACAAAAGACGATAAGCAGTTTGTAGAGTTTAGATCACCTGCTCAAATTCCACGGGCTGATGATGACCTGCAACTGTCAGTTGAGGGTATTTTGGCTTTGTTGCTTGACTTAAAAACTTCCAAATCAATGGGGCCGGACGAAATTCCAAATACTTTTCTAAAGCGATATGCAGAATGGACGGCAATGTATCTACACTTAATTTTTAAAAAGTCGATTTTGACTAGCACTGTACCCTCTGACTGGAAGCTCAGCAAGATAATTCCAATACTGAAAAGTGGAGATGCTAAGTCAGTATGCAATTATAGGCCCATCGCGCTAACGTCGACATCGTGCAAAGTTCTTGAGCATATTGTTTCTAAACATATCCGGCAATTTCTTTTATCGAATAATGTTCTCAGCCAGTACCAGCACGGCTTCCGTAAGGGGTTGTCAACGGTCACGCAACTAGTAGAAACCATTCATCACTTCTGTGAGGTATCGGATCGTAAGGGACAAACGGACATCATATTTTTAGACTTTAAGAAGGCATTCGACAAAGTTAATCATAGAAAACTCTTAATTAAATTGGTTTCCATCTTGGGAGATAATAAGATTGTTCGGTGGATTGAGGCCTTTCTAAATAATCGTCGACAGTTTGTAAGTATTGAAGGGGTTAGCTCGGACGAATGTGATGTGAACTCGGGTGTTCCACAGGGTTCTGTCCTGGGTCCCCTGCTGTTTTTGGGTTTTGTTAATGACCTTATCGAAGATTGACCCGTAAAAGCCAGATTATTAGGGCGAAGCTCCTTAAGGCGTGGGTCTGTCCCTCCTAGTTGTGGGTATGTAGCCACTTCGAGGTTTAGTTTATGAATGGCTCAAGAGATGGCGTGTTCCGGAATTAACTTTATGTAGAGATGACAGATGGCGCTCGCTCTTGGCGCTGCTCGTAGTTTAGCTGGATGGAGGCAGTAGACAAGGCTGCGGAGCGGAGAGCGCGCAAGGCGGCGGCAGCGCGCGCTCGCAGACAGAATCCAGCCGTGCGAGAGCGAGAGGCCGAAGCATGTCGTCAGGCTGCGCGTCGACGCCGCCAAGATCCGGCCGTGCGAGAGCGGGAAGCCGAATCGCGTCGTCAGTCTGCTCGGCGACGCCGCCAAGATCCGGCCGTACGAGAGTGGGAAGCCGAAGCGGCACGGCAGCGTCGCCAAGATCCGGCCGTACGAGAGCGGGAAGCCGAAGCGGCACGGCAGCGGCGCCAAGAGGATCTGCAGAACGTCAGGGAACGGGAAGCGGCAAGAAAGCGCGCGTATCGGCAGGCAGACCCCGATGCAGCGAGAGCTCGTGAGGCGTCTGCAAAACGCATCAGGCGAGCTCAGCCCGAAGGTGCCGACGCGCGGTTTAAGCGAGACTTTCTAGACGTTTCGTTCGGCCATAGCTGTGGTGTGTGTGATAGATTGTGGTTCTCAAACAGTCTAGTCACAATATCTTCCATAAAGAACGACCAGGCTCGCGCCAATGCCATCGCCGTGCTGCAGCGCGAGTTCCCTGCCAGCAGCGGTGAGTACAAGATTTGCTATAGCTGCAAGGATTCGCTAGTGGCGGGAAAGGTGCCTCCAATGAGCGTATCTTACGGCTACACGTACCCACCCAAACCGGATCACTTACCTCCTCTGAACCTTGTGGAAGAACGACTGATCGCTCCTCGTTTGCCGTTCATGAGCATAAGGCGGTTGACGCACGGTAATGGACAGTATGGCATCAAGGGGCAAGTGGTTAACGTTCCGATAAACGTCCCCACCACGGTGCAAACGGAAGAATCGCTGGTTTACCGACGATTCACTCCGGAGCTTCGCCCACTCATCATCATTCACCACGTGGATATGCTGTGACTTTTTTTGCCGACGATTGTGTTATTTATACTGAAGTAAAGTCCGTTAATGATCAAATTATGCTAAACGAATATTTGTCTCAGATCAATGAATGGTGTGTTAAGTGGCAAAGGTCGATAAACTTAGACGAGACAGTATGTATGACGATCACTCATAAACGACAGCCGTTAGAATATGTGTATATGCTGCACGGAAAAGCATTAAGCCAAATGTCAGAGTTCAGATACCTTGGTCTCACAATAGCCTCAAACCTAAGCTGGACACCGCACGTTAGCAACATAATCGGAAAAGCTAATAAAAGACTAGGGTATATCAGGCGCTCTCTTAAACTCGCTTCCTCGGAAACAAAACTCACAGCATACAAAATGCTAATAAGGCATTTATTAGAATACGCATGTGAAGTCTGGGACCCGCATGTTAAATATCTCGTATCAAATCTGGAGCAAGTTCAACGGCGTGCGTTACGTTTTGTTTTTTCTAGCTATAGACGGCTGGACTCTGTGTCACCTCTTTATAAAAGGGCAAATCTACCCCTCCTTCAAGTGCGGAGGAAGCAGAAGCGGCTTAACCTTTTTTATAACATAATGAATAACCTGGTTCTAATAAATAAGCAGCAGTATATTAATGAAAGCATGTCGCGTATAACCCGCAACAAGCATGCTCGGTATGTGGAAGAGCGGAAGTTTTCCAAGTACTGTTTGAGGTATTCGTTCTTTTTGCAAACAGCGCGAGAATGGAACAAGCTACCGGCACATGTCGTGACTGCTGAAACTCGAGAAGAGTTTAGTTCCCTTGTTTCAGAGATTTCTGACAGCAGTACCTAGAGTTGTCGTTTCATCGTTGTGTTGAATACGTGTTATTAACCTGTGCATTTTGAACGCGTGTATTTTTTTTCCTTTTTTTGTGTTGTGCAAATCCACTCCTATCTTGGTCCTGTGTAGGACCGATAGCTTTTTCAAATAAATAAATAAATAAATAAATAAATAGATAACGCGGACACAGAGGGGATTCACGAAGATTGTACAGGGGTCCACTTCACGGAGTACACTTCAAATTTTCCATGTACAAGGACTGAGCCGTTTTTTTTTTCTTTTTACATTGTGTTTTATTTTGTTTTACAAACTGCCCGGTTTGGCGCAGGTGGGCGAGGCAAAATTAGACATTTGTGAGTTTTATTATTAAATCATATTTCGTGGTTTCACTAACTCAACTTAGTCATTTTTACTTATCCCAATACCAAGATTAAAAAAAAAATGTTGTCGTACAGTTTTATCTTTATTCGAAATAAAAATAAAGACAACACCATCGAATAAACAATATGTCTCAATTTGCGCCGCATTACCCTATATGTTGGGATTAAATGAAGTTACGGATAATGAATTCTGCCGCTCAGTCAAATAGGGTAAAAAAAAAGAAAGTAAAAAGTAAAGTAAAGAAAAGAAAACCGTCAGAGTGTAGGGATGGCAATGATAAAGAAAGTGAAGGAAAGAAATTGCGGCGAACAAACTATAGGGAGAGGCCAGACACAGCGAATCGTCAAGCCCGCGAGGTCGATTTCCAGTGAAGGTATCGCCGCGAGATACATCAACCGGGGAAAGTGGCCGAGTCCAGAAGCTAATGATAGGAAGCCGAACCCGAAGGTGACTTCGTAGACAACCTGTGGGAGACGGAGAAGAGAAAGATAGAATATCGAGCGGGGATGTCAGATCCGATTGGAAGAATTATACTAGGTAAAGAGGCGAAGACTAGCTACTTTTATCTTTACTCACTGTTCGAATGTGCGCGATCAAACGCCGGACGCCAGCGTCCGGCGTTCGGATGCGAGACACTGCGCGAGGAGCAGATGGCGCTTTTGTTGGCTCCGATTGGATGGAGAGAGTGGGCAGCTAGCTACCCACCAATCTGTCCAATCAGAGCTGGGCGCTTTGACGCCCCCGCGCGTCCTCATCTCTTCCTCTCTCTCAGTTTCTCATGGTACACATTAGGGTTGTTCGTTTTCGGGTTTGAAATTTTTTTTTAATTCGGGAGGTAAAATTCGGGTGCTATTTTTCAACCCCATAATCGGGGTGAAATCGGGCTTTTTGGGAAAACATTTGGAAATTCAGGTTTTTTCGGGTTAAATTTACAAATCTACTCAATAATACATTCAGTTTTTATATAGGAGCGTATTACGAGCTCTTTAACCCTTACGCGTTAAAATTATGGGTCTGTTTCAAGCTGGTAATCAGGGAAACATTAGGGTTTTCCAGCTCCGATTGCCGTCGGTCGCTTCAAGGGAAGCACTGCCCACGGAATCCTCCTTTCCCTCAGGTGTCCACAAAAACCCTGACCGTTCGAGGGACGGTCGTCTTTGATCGTATATTTTGCTGTGGAATAAACCTGTTAAGTTTTCCATGTCTGTTTACGCGACTGACTGGCTCGGACATTGTTCGTGAGAAAGGTTGGACGCCAGCGAGATGGCCATGCTACCCGAGAGATCCTGCTGGGCGTCGACACCTCAGCGGTCGAAGGGGGATAGATAGTGCATTTCTCAAGCTTCGTGCAGCAGGGCCGAAGCTACGTGGCGTGCCGAGGCGGCTCCACCTGCACAGCGGGTGTATGGAAATGTCTTTCCGAGGCCCCAACACCTATTGTCGCTTTTCCTCATCCGGCCCCCGTAGAATGTTACGGTGAGTCAGCCGCACTCGTTGGGCGGTTGGTTGAGAGTCGTGTAGCGTCCACAGTGCTGCACGCAGCTTGCGAAATGAACTATAGGTCACTGTTGTCCCGATGTAGGGTAGCTAGCGCATGTGCACCGCAAACTTCGTGCGGCGTAAAAATAAATAGGTTGGTTATGTGGTTTTGGAATTCGGGGAGAATTCGGGTGTAACCCGATTCTCCTGAAACATGTTCGGAGTGTATAAATCGGGTGAAATCGTGTTTTACCTGAAAACGAGCAACCCTAGGTATACTCCGTTTCAGCATCACTTAGCAGAGACCGAACGCTACGGCCTCCGTGAGCCAATTGAACCGACGGAGCGAAGCGCATGCGGCAGCTCTACCCAGGGGGAAGGCACTACGACGTATTATTAAGACCGCATTAGTACAGCTCGTCTGGCAAAACGCGCTCCAAAGACGCCCTCAAAAGCAGAATCAAGGGTTGTCGTTGCTAAAGCATACCTGTGAGACGAACTCGTAGCCATATCCTATTCCTATCTCACAATTACGACTCAACGGCTGAGTAAGATGGTGAAGCTGTAGCGATTCCGCCGTAGGTTTTGGCCGAACCATTCAGTCTATAGACCGTTGAAGGCTCATTTCCGCCACCGGGTGAGGCTAGAAATTGTTGAAAAGGTAGTTCTATCAGTTTTCCTGAATCGCGATCTCCTGCGCGATACCAGAGAGCCGGCAAAAGCGCTCCTTGGAGTGCCGCTGGTGGGTTGTTTCTGTTGATTGGGCGCTTTGAAGCGCTGGATAGTCGCAGCAGCGTACGTCTCGTGTGTTGCGATCTGCGTTTTCGAGCCCAGTGTGCACGTTTCTTTGTTCGAGTCGTGACATCCGCCAGTGCGGCGACGGGGGGAACAGCGGCAGCGAACGTGTCAGCGATAGAAATTGGAGGTTAGTACTCAAAATATTGCATCAAATAGTAAAATAATTCGTGGCTGCTTTGAGGCTTTTTGCGGTTCGATATAAGTACATCTAGAACGTCTTCGTCGTCCATTCACAAGGAAATATAAGAACACGGACACGCAAGATAAAAGCAGCGCAGCAAAACGATCTGTAGCAGCTCCGGGTGTTTACAAAAGTTAATTGAGGTTCCCGTGTCGTGTATCGCTTGTTGATTACTAAAAACGGCTACGTTGAAATAGGCCTATTGCAAGCGAAAATCGATGAATGGTTCATCATTTCCAGTCATGCGGAAAGCGGTGGAGCCTAAAAACATTGCAGCCGCACTCGCCTTGCCGGATTCCGTGCAAGCTATATAGGTCCTCGGGCAGTATTCTACGTTTTATGTCGTTATTCGTGCACCCTATGACCGAGCAATGGTGTCCCGATGACCGGGGAATTGTTGCCATCGAAGCCCGTGGCTCTAATTAAGTTTGCGAGTTCAGAACAGAAAAGAAAGCGCGAACGAAGTTGGGGCACAGCAGACACCCAACACCGGCCAAGCCTCTCATCCGGGACTCTCACTCTTTCTACACAACCAGAAAGGAGGAAAGCGCCGGTAGCCCTTTCCCCTTTTCTCTCTCGCTCTCAAAATGGCGCTACCCACGATAAAACGGTCTATAGAGATCCATGTTCAGTGGAGCTTCAGCCTCTCTCTATCTCACTTGAGACTACGTGGAAAGACGAAGTTGTACACTACTAGAACCAATATCGTACTTCTCCGTAGCCAGTTAGCTGTGTTGAAACCTTCGCCCATGACTGCATACATTGCGGAACCTTTCCCTATGTGTCCCTTTAAAAAGCACAAGACCGCTCACTCATCGATTCTATATTAGCAATGTATGTATATGTGATAAGTACTAACTTAATCTGAAAAAGCAGCGATGGACTGCATTTCTGGCGATAGCTAATTAATTCGTCACCAGGCCGATACATTACTAAAACTGAAAGGCTCTATCATCAGGCGTGCTTTTCTTCCAGCTATTCATTCACAATGTGCCTCCCGCCGCACATCTGCCTGCTCCCGGCGTGCCATCCAAAATAATTTGTTCCATAAAAATACTTTTTTAAACGTTCTTTTTTCTTTTTTTTTTGCGCGTCTTTCAACCAGCAATTAAGCGACAAATTTACGACACACCGACCATGGATGCGTGTGCATCTCTCGCAGCCAAGGATGTCGAAGGTCTTGAAACGAGAGTGGCTGCATATGGTCCTCCGGGAGGTCTTGTTCTTCTTTTACGCCTTAATTTTGCGCTCGCTTTTTTTATTGTTTTAACTTGCCTTTACGAGCAGGTACTCCTCAAGCACTGGAGGTAGCTAGATATATCACGATAAGTAATAGCGGGTTCTGGGTCGTTTTGGCTACGCAGTTGCAACACAAATTCATAACATCCAGGCTTTTGTACGAGAAAGTGTCTCCCAAATTAGCCACCCCCCTCCCCCCCCCCCCACACACACACGCACGCACACGCACAACCACAAACAGAGGATCTCTGTTTGTGGCTGTGCGTGTGCCACAAACACAAACACATTCGAACCCGCCACATGGGGATCCGTAGGCCAGCGCTGTCGCCTCGGATCCCCACATGGGGATCCGAGGCGAGAGCGCTGGCCTACGGATCCCCATGTGGCGGGTTCGAATCCCGGCCGAGGTGCCCGCAATCTGACGGAGGCTTATTGCGGAGAAAGCGCCGTGTAACCGAGCTTTCGGCTGCACGTCAAAAGATCCCCAGGTGGTCCAAATTAATCCTCAGTCCTCCGCTGGGGCGTGCCAGATGCCCGTCTTTGGTTTGTCACGTAAAACCCCCAAATTTGACTTTAGAGGAAAAAGTAAATAAATAAGCAATTCAAAAGCAAATCCGCTCGCCATCTTATCTATTTTTAAATAATTAAATCTAAGACTATTTAGCGCTTTTTATAGCTTCTTGTGTTCGATTAGTGTATTATTAACGACAATCACTCTTGGGCAGTCATTTTAAATATCTTTATTCACTGCAATAAGTTATTGAATGTGAAACTACAATTGATTGCGTCCCGTAAAACAAAATTAAAATTTAGATTATATACTTCTCATGCATAGTAATTTCAAATTTTGAATCGCGTTCACTATTAAACTTTTGCCAGGTTATTTTTTTTTTCTTATTTCATTCATGGTGGAACTTAATTCTAAACATTAGGTGACAGGGAAGAAAAAGGCACTGGACGCTTGCCTCCTTGCCCTTCTGCCACTCGTGGGGCTTTGAAAGCGCAAAGCTTCCGCTATAGCATCGATAATGCAACGGGTACACAAAGCCACTTAAGTACGCTTTGTGTATTTGTGTAGATGAGCCGAATAAAGTGCTGGAGGGCGCTGTTTCTCATTGTCAAAAAATTATTAAATATCTATAAAAATAAATTTTGATATTATTTACTTTACCAGTATTTATGCCTGCCAATTTCAGAATATTATAAATTTTAAATTAAAAGTTTGAGTCTTTATAAGATTATGTTTGAAGCGTTCATAAAATAACAAACAACTTTTACTAGCCCCGTGGAAAAGAACGCACAAATAAGCTCAGTGGAGGGGCACAATTATTGCATAACGGACTTACACTTTGAGAATACGATTAATACAATACCTAAAACAAGGACACCGAACGGGCCGAATGTAAAATAGCGTTTACTGAATCCACATCGGCCGACGGCGGCGTTGGCCGTATACGTTACTGGGACACATTCAGCTTAATATCACGGCACACAAGCCCCTGTCAAACCTGCAACTCTTGGCGAGAAAATACAGCCCTTGGAGGAACCGCTTCG
Organism: Ixodes ricinus; assembly: GCA_037355805.1. NCBI lineage: Eukaryota > Metazoa > Arthropoda > Arachnida > Ixodida > Ixodidae > Ixodes > Ixodes ricinus. The sequence continues at coordinate 25,516 of JAZHYW010017615.1, read as the reverse complement.
AGGGGAAGATCACGTCGAATCCACCGGTACTATTCCTCGGCGCAGCAAAAGGCGTCTGCAATTGCCGCGTATCGCCGGCGGAGCAAATGCACCGAGTAAACCTTGTAAAACAATGAGGCGTGCGCCTTCTTCGCGGCCATTTTCGGCGGCTTCCGCTCGCGCTTGGGCACGGGCACATCTTGGCGCGTCCAAGGCACATTGACGACGGCCCCTACTACAAGGCCTGCTAGAACGTTACTCACGAGCTGATATCAAAAACCACTTTCGCCATTTCGACTTTGACCGACTGTTGCTGTATGACGGGTCTGTCGTGGCTCATACAACCAAATGGAAGCTTTCTGTAGAGGAAAGATAAATTAAACGGTCAGACACTCAGTTCTTTTGCCATAAACTGAGTTCTGTGCAGCCATTTTGTTCGCCCTTTTGCAACCTGTGTTCCAGAGTTAATAAAGAAATTATCACGTCGACCCAGTGTGATTATGATAGATATCAAGCACTTGCGTGCTAAATATCTATTACGATCGAGCATCATTTTATTCATGTTAGTCAGTGCATGAACTCAACTGCCAAAAACCAACAAATACAAAGGCATAGCAGCAACGCCAGAAACGCGGCCTTTCACAAGCACGCCAGACTCCTAGCATCTCGCGGAGCGATCCTCTCTCCCGAGTGGGCAGCATGGTGCGGTTAAATTCACACATCAAGTTCCGAGACACAACCGGGAAAGAGCATCTTTTAGCACACCAAACGGCAAAGTATGCGCGCGCGTCGCGCAGAACGCGGCTGGCTAGAACAGAGGGCGAAGAACGCAGTGCCTCTCCAGCCCAGGCTTCCGCTCTCGGCTTTTGCGAGAGTGTACTTGGCGTGAAAACAGTCCCATCTCTTCGGCGACCAGCTGACGCAAACCCGAGAAGAATCGTTCCTTCCACAAACGGAAGTTTGCGAAAAGTGTTGTCGCCATCCACATACTACGTTTGAGCACCGATGCGCGCAGAATGTAGTCTTCCAAGTGTAGAAACCGACCGAGGCGTGGTATGCGTTTGCTCTAGATGCTTGAAAATCTCGTTGTACGAAAGAAGAATAGTTTATCGATTGAAAATGGCACGCCGCGACCGAAAGTAGTACTCCTAAACAATGCAGATGGCTCCATGCAACCGGCGCCTTGTTCGAGCGACCTACGATTCGGCGCTAACTTAGAGAGGCGAGCGACAAGAAGGATGGGCATTACCCAGGTGTGGAATCAACGAGCCTTTAAAATAGACTTTGTGTCGTTGCATGACACTTGTAAGCCAGTCTCATAAGAATATCATCTATCGAAAATTGTAGATTAGACCTGATTGTGGTTAAAGCACGGACATTGCAGTTTGTGCCTTAATTACTCGCAGGTAGTTAAAACTCTAATAATCAGCGCTACACAAGTCAGCGGCAACCCGTGATATCCCATTCCGTTCCTCCGGAAGTTGGATCTGTATGCTGTGAGCGACTTCTTCATTGAAAAACACTTGGCACGGAGATACTAATTATGCATGTCTCCGGGAAAGTCGATTTCTGTTCTACGAGATGAATATGTGCATTGCTGTGTCTATCAATGTTACGTGCGTATTATATTTGTTTATACATATGTACACATATACATATATGCGATAGTGGCATAAAATAGTTCATGCTACGCAAGCAGAAACATATTTGTCTGTATATGGAGCACCTAATTTGGACGTGCTTATGTGTTAATAGAATTTTCATTGTTATTCTAAAACGCGAGTTCATTATATCTTCTTTTCTTGCTGAAGGAACGGAGTTAGACCAAGTTAGAGCAATGATAAATTGTATTACAATTACACATGTTGCAACACTGGGTGTAACCATATATGTGAGATAAAAGTCAAGGCAAAAAGGTAAGGCATATGCTAGCACGAGTTTAGTGTCCTCAGTCGTATGCAGGCAAAATGTCCCGGCTTTGGTACAAATGCGCTCCAAAGTACTCTATTAGAGCTCCGAGCTGAAACGAACTTATTTGTTTCAGTGAAGATGGTACAAGGCACGAGTTTCTCCATTCTAAAAAAGAGGCAAATTCATTCGAGGTTGTATATAATAAAAACGCACAGATTAGCAAAACTACTGCACGCCTGAATGCCCAAGCGCAATCCTTCTTTTGCGAAGTTATTGACGTTCAGTTTCACGAACGCTTTCTTGAAATGAAGTTGTCTTTTATATTCGGCATAGGTTAGCTTAGGCTTACCTGAAATCTGAAACACGTAGTTATGGTTGTTTCAGGTTGTAGAGATAGTAATCTAGTCTAGCCCCGCCAGATCTTTATATGATGGTGCTGTAGACTACTCCTTCTACGATATGAGACAACCATAACTACGTATTTCAGCTCTCAGGGGTAAGCCTGGGCCAACATATACCAAATATAAAACACAACTTCATTTCAAGAAAGCGCCTGTTACCTCGAAAACATAAAAATCCCGTCAGATTTTCATGTTTTCTTTGCACCTCGAGGACCACGTCCCAAGTGATCACGTTGATTACATGCACTAGTATTCTATCGGTGGATTTTTCTTTTTGGGTATGCCATCTGGGGTGTTACTTCGACATGACTCTAAAGCTTAAACTATAGGTCTGGTAAGGTATGGTATAGTATGGTATAGTATGGTATTGTATGGTATGGTATGGTGTGGTATGGTATGGTATGGTATGGTTTCGTATGGTATCGTAGGTGTGGTGTCGTATGGCAGTGTCCTGCTGTACGGTGTGGTATATGTAATGGTTTGGAAAGGTATTGGCCTGGAACGGTATGATATGGTACTGTTTGGTAGTAAGTATTGTATGTTATGGAATGATAATATATGGCATGACATAGCATGATATGGAATGATATAATATTGTATGGTATGATATAAAAGGGTGTGATACACTATGGTATGGTATGGCACGGTGCAGTGCGATACTGGAGGGTAATTAACGTATAGTACGGTAGTCAGGTGCACATTTGGCTTTTAAAGTCATCATATTTATCTTATGCATAAAAAGGTTAAAATGTACAAGACTATCTCAAAAGCTAACATTCACCTTTGTCTTTTTATGTGAAAAAAATACTACGATTAAACATCACCTTGTCTTATGGTTTCTCGCATCTCACATCCCAGGAATTTGTTTTTTTAATCCTTCTACTTTGTGGTGTGCGTGTGACGTGCACAGAATCACCACGTCCCTGTGCATTAATGCATTTCTGTTAAAAAGCATATTTATGCGTTATGTCGATTCGAAATTTTTTCTCTAATATAAAAATAAAGGTTACGGTGGATGCAAATAACTCCCCCTGCAAAAACAGAGAAGCAATATTTCCTTGTGTGAAGCCCAGATTTATCTATGATCACGATGTGGCTAGGGCAACAATAAAGGTAAGAGGATGTGCGCGTGATTTCTTTTCTATCTGCCTTGTTCAGTTATAGATTCATGGTGCACAAAGCTGAAATATAAAGAAAGAGCAGGAGATTTCTTTTTCCAAACATTCGGAATATGAAAGGACACTAAATGCGGGCGCCCATGCGCTATTTTGCGATCCCTTCACTGCATATGTTATAACGCCTCTTTCGAAAGGCCAGAATAGCCAAGTAGAAAACAAAATAACCATGCCGCTTCCTCGTCTGGCATCTGCCGACAGTGGCTTCCGAGCAAACCCAACCCACAGGGCGAAGCGGGGGAGCAACCATATGTATTTATCTTTTTATCACATTTTGCTGAGGCGGTGGGACGGGTCTTTCACAATGCCCGACCCTCTTGGGCCACGGTTGGGAGCGAGACTTTTGCGGGAGAATGCGATTGTCCGGCGTTTAACGAGAGCTGTCAAACTTCGCAAGTCAAAACGAAAGTTAAACATCACTAAAAAAAGAATAAAGAAAGCGACGCAACAATAACGAGGGTTTTGGCTCCCGAAACTACACCGGTGACCGGAACTAAGTTGGAGGAGGAGGAGAAGGCATCGAGCAGGAGACAGACAACTCGCACGAAAATAAAAACCTCAAAAAAGTTTTGATGTTTAGGAACAGTTATAGATGTTATTTCACTACGGAGACCCTTGGGCTGGACCACTTAGACCGCGCTGGCGATGGCGGGACCACACAGGCCGAGTATGTTCCGCCGCGCCGCCAGCAAGTGCCGTTGCCGCTATGCTGTCAGAGCGACGACGAAATTTTATGTATCGATAAATCAAGAAGACTTGACGCCCGATAGAAGACGTGGCAAAGGTCGTTTCCTGGATGGGGCCGCACTTCCGTCTATATCGCGGCGCCGAGCACCTAGCTGGCTCGCAACGACTCTCATACGTTCTCTCTGAAAACGGGTCTCCAATGACTCTACAGCATAGGGACATTTGGAGCAATGCAGTATACTCCTCCTAAACTGGCCTCTTCAAAGTAATGTAATTCACAATATGAAATACCCATTCACAGATCTAGCTTGTGCAGTGGCGCGAAGTGCGCTTAGGCCACAAGTATTCTGTTCATTATTTTTGGTAAAAGAAAAAAAAAATAGGTTAATCTATTTACTCATTACAAGCCCAACGGGACTTGCGAACTCGAATCTAGCACACCTACCTTAAACTGCCCCGTTAAACAAAAAAAAAATCAATATATATATATATATATATATATATATATATATATATATATATATATATATATATATATATGTTTGAAGATTGTACCTCATGCAGTAGTGAATAAACAAACGCTGGTGCGTACAACGCTCATTCGAATAAAAACCAGAGGGATTAAAATTATCTAAGCCCGAGATTATTCTCCACATGCTGCTGCCACTCACAGCTTTACGCGCATCGCGCTTGGACACTTTAAGTGAGTGGACGCAGCAATACCTGAACCTTTGGTTTCTTTTATTTCGCTCGCTCTACTCCTTCACTGAACAACTAAGTAGGCCTCTGTTTGTTTTTTCCGTTTTATTTTTTGTAGACATTATATGATTGTGAGGAACCGACCGATACTTTCTCGGGGAACTGTGGGCTTATCACTTCCAGAGCGTCGGCTTAAAGGGGCTATGCAACAATTTTTGGAATTTGCGCAAATACCGTTAAGAACGGATCCCTGACATTAATGACCTATAAAACACGCGTTCGCTTTTCACCCCACGCAATAGAAGTCTCCGAAAAAAATTAAAGAAAAACGAGCAGCGTTCACCCCTCAACTCGCAGCCAGAACAAGCGGCCACGTGATCTGGAGTCGATTATATGCCGCCAATGTTGATCACAGCCGCGCGCTGGGGTTGGCAAGGCACAGGACACGCGCCGAGTTCCAGACATTGTTATGGCTCGGCTATTGTCGTCGTTGCAGCGATTGGACACGGGCCACTACCCGAATGCTTCTCGAGCTAGTAATTATCACGAGCCCAAATCGAGTGCCCACGCAATGCTCGGGTCCAATCTACGAACCGCATTCAAATATCGTCATATGGGTGTACTCGATCCCCACGTTACGTCATCGTATTTTGCAAAGGAGAGATTGAGTGAAAATGATCGCTTTTGTCCTTGAAATTACACTGCAACAAAGAAGTTTCTTGGTCAGTCAGCTCGTGTAAAGTGAAGAACATTCCAATTGAATATCGTTGCACCGCCCCTTTAACGTGGGAAGCAGTAAATACGGTTTTATTTAGATTACGCTAAAAGCATTATTATAAAACAGGACGGAGATAAACAACACAGAAATGAGCGTATGAATTCCGCGCACACTCAATGCTCACCTGTCAATGGTCACTCGTATGTTGCGTGAACTCTTAGGGACCTTCCACACAACTGCGTGCGCACACGCTTCCTTGCGTTACATAATTGATCTCTGGGACATCCTGGATCGGCATGTCGCGTGCAAAGTTACACTTTGAATTGGTTCCAACGCTTCATACGAAGCTCGAATTTGAGTGTGACTCAAAATGTTAGCAGACGTGAGCTGCCGTTGCATGATGCAACGCAATGAAACGCTACTGTATGAAAGGGCCTTTAAGACCCATTCATACATGAGCGTTTGCTTACGATTTTTAATGTTACGCTATCAGTAGGGCTCCGTGTTTTCGTATAAATCAAAAAAACTCCGAAAAACACCCTCCGGTAAAATTTTTGTCAATTCGGATTTATCCGATAAACTCCGACTTGTTATGTGCCAATGCCCCCCCCCCCCCCCCACACACACACACACGAAAACAAAAACATTTTTTTTTTACAGTTTGAGCAGCGCAGGATTAATGGTCATGGGAAAATGACACCATAATTATCTTTCAAGTTGGTTCAGGGAAACAGGTCATCGTACCATTCGTGTCACGACAAAAGCCACTCTTTTGGTTTCCAGTTTCGGCCATGGGATTTGGGATTTAGAGGAAGGAGAGGGTATCTTTCTGGGGGTAACCGCGAGAGCTATGGGCCGAAGAGATTTATAAGATAGGAAAGAGGGGCAGTTGAACCTTCTCTATTACATCCTTCACCACTCCACCTCGCGCGGCCGCGGGATAGATTGATGGGATGACTACGAGCTTCCTTGTGGCTACCTCCGGCAGTTTATTGATCTTAAGGTATCGAAGTTTATCGAAGCCACACTTGTGTGCGACTTTTGTCGTGGGACAAATTAGTATTGCCAAAGACACCAGCGCCAAATTCAACTGAAGAAATCTTAATTGATACAAGCGCGTTTTTTTTTATCTGGCATACGTTTGCATCTGGTTATTATTTATTATTTTTTAATAGGAAACACTGCGAAATTAATCTCGGAATTTCGGAGAATTGGGGATTTACGAAAAATAAAATCCGATAAACACCGAATTTTCGCTAAGAAATAAACTCCGAAAAACACCCTCCGAATTTTGACGAAAAATAAACTCCGAAAACACGGAGCCCTATAGTTATCAGTCACCGAGACATCCGTATTTTGTACGTTGCGTGGAAAGCTACTTCTCGAATTGGTGGTTACGTTTCATACGAAGCAGAGAAGTTTTTATTTATATTTATTTTTATTTTTATTTATTTCAAATACCCTCAAGGCCAGTTGGCATTACAGAGAGGAGTGGGGGTTAGTAAGGCGATTATTTATAACGCTCCGAAACAAGGCGCCGTCGCTGATGGTGACGATATTCTCCGGGAGGTCGTTCCAGCTCACAATGGCGTCCGGAAGGGCAGAATAAAGGTAGGCCGTTGAGTTGCATTTGGGCCGGGCTATCTTGCAGGGATGATCAAACCTCGGAGAGATGTAAGTAGGCGGGTGAAGCAGGGAGTGATGTAAGGTTGGGTGGTAATAAATCTTGTGCAGAAGACATAGATGGGAAATGTTACGACGAACAGAAAGATTGGGGATGTCAAGCTGGGCTTTCATGGCAGACACACTGGAGAAACGTGAGTAATCAGACAGGATGAAACGAACGGCGCAATTCTGAACAGACTCAATTTTGTTTTCTAAAATTAGTTGATGAGGACTCCAAATCGAAGATGCATATTCTAATTTAGGGCGGACAATGGTAGTATAGAGAAGACGTTTAAGGACAGGAGAGACAGACTTGAACTTGCGGCGTAAATATCCTAAACTGCGGTTAGCCGATGCTATGATAGTATTAATATGAGTATGCCAGGAGAGATCAGAAGTAACGTGAACACCTAGATACTTATACTCATTAGTATAAGTAAGGGCCGTACCATGGAGAGTGAGGTTCGGCTGGGGGCAAGATGGAGAACGGGAGAAACACATGCATTTACATTTATCAATGTTAAGAGTCATCTGCCACGTAACGCACCAGTCGGCTATTTTATCAATGTCCGTTTGTAAAGTTAGGGAGTCATCGGGAGTTGTTATTTTTCTGTACACAACACAATCATCAGCGAAGAGACGAAGAGAGGAAAGAATGTGAAGTGGGAGATCATTTATGTATATTAGGAAAAGGAGAGGCCCAAGAACAGTTCCTTGAGGGACGCCAGAAGTAACAGGAATGGCAGTGGAAGTTGTGTTGTTAGCATGAACAGACTGAAAACGATCAGATAGGAAAGAAATAATCCACGCCAGTACTTGAGGGTCAATGCTTAACGTAGATAATTTATAAAATAAAAGGTTATGTGGAACCTTATCAAAGGCTTTAGCAAAATCGAGAAACACAGCGTGAGTAGGATAACCGGAGTCCATGTTCTGAAAGAGGTCGTTAATAAGGCCGGCAAGTTGGGTCTCACAGGATAGGGACTTGCGAAAACCATGTTGAGAGCTGCAGAAAAAGTTGTTTGAATCTAGGAAGGTATGAAGATGTTTGGCGATGATATGCTCCAGAATTTTAGAAGATATGCAAGTTAGGGAAATTGGCCTATAGTTGAGAGGGGATGTTTTAGCGCCGCCTTTGTGAACCGGGACGACCTTGCCGAATTTCCAATCATCAGGTACCTCCCCCATCTCCAGCGATTGTTGGAATATTCTGGTGAGAAAAAGGGCAGATGTCAGCTTTGTGCTACGAAGTACTTTAGAATTTATATTATCAAAGCCACAGGACGAGGATATTTTCAAAGAATCGATGATTTTAACAATTCCGATAAAATCTACTATAATTGGGTCCATTGGAAAGTAATCACATGAGACGAGGGAGGCATGATTGGCATAAGTAGGATCAGTAAAAACACTTGAAAAAACATCATTAAAAAGGGATGCACACTCGCTATCCGGAATGGGAGTGCCAGAGTCGTTATTTAGCTTAAAAAAGAATGCGGTTTAGGATTCACAACAGACCAGAATTGGCGAGGGTTACTTTGTAAAATACTAGGCAGTGTATCATAAAAGAACATATGTTTACGCTCACGTAGCTCAATTTTATACTTACTGGCGCAATCATTGTATCGCAACCAAGATTCAGGCGTGTTGACAGATTTGGCTGTACGAAAGAGTCGTTTCTTTCGGTTAGAAAGAGAACGGAGCGAACGAGTAAACCATGGGCTCGAGACATTAGATTTGATCACAGCACAAGGAACGTAGGCCTCTATAAGGTCCTGCAACTTGTCACGAAATAAACACCAATTGTCATTAACACTTCTCGAATCAAAATTCTCATTATAGAGGGAAAAGTAATCTGATAGACACGCCACAATTGAATCAAAATCGGCCTTATTGTATAAACGTATTTTTTTACAACACTCGCACACTTGGGGGTTTGAACATCGAGAAAACAGTGTAATGCTTTGTGGTCGCTTAACCCTTCTAGGCAGGAGATTGAACTAACCAATGCAGGGTTATCAGAAATAATTAAATCCAGGGTGCTGGAACAATTGCCTACAACTCTAGTCGCGAAATGTACCAGCTGAGTGAGGTTAAACATTGAGCACACATCTAGAAATGCACGGGCGCCTGCCTCTCCAACAGCACTTGGCGTAGTACCGCTCCAATTTATACTGGGGAAGTTAAAATCCCCGAAAATAAACGTGGGGCAATTAGGATACGGAGCATGACAAGACAGATAAGTCATCTTGTAAGCAATTGGTAAAGGACGGCAGTGCGTCAGGGTGGCGATAATAAACACCTATCAATATTCTTTTAGAAGGAAACGTTAAACACACCCAAACTGATTCCAGCACACTTGCTACTGAGATAAGCTGGCTTGGAATGTCTTTCTTAACACTGATAAGGACACCACCGCCACGCCGCCCTGTCCTGTCGCAACGATAAATGTTAAAGTCATGATTATTGTCCATAATTTCACAGTCATCTAAGTTGCAGTGACTTTCGACGTAAGCAGACGTAAGATCCCGTAACATGGCGCGACGCAAGCAAACCGTACGTACTATGTAAACGGGTCTTTGGATATGTGTCCGGTGATTACGAAACAGGCCCGTACGTTCATCGTCCAATAAGGCAGATTAATCGGAAAGGACAAAACTTTCAACTGTTATTTTTTTTGTGTGGTTGTGTGTGTGTGTGTGTGTGTGGGGGGGGGGGGAGGGGGCATATACTTCGTCTCACTCCTAGCATGGACTAACCGCGAAGGCTGTGCTAGCGCGAGCGGCCAGCCTTGACTGCCTTGACTAGAGCACTTGCTGCACGAGCGCTCGTGCAGCCGCCGCAGCTTCATTTGAAGCGGCTAGCTCGCGCTTTTAGCACGCGCAGATAACAATAGTTCATACTAAGGTGAGACTAAGTATAGTTACAATAAAGTTCAACGAGGAAGCAATTGTTCTTTTGACGTTATAAAGCTACCGCTCATGACTCCACGCCTCATTCGTTTGAAACACGACCATTGACTCTCCTCCTGCGTAAGCGCGGGGTGAAACAACACTTTCGATTACTCGTCCAAGTGCGCGCTTTATACAGTTTGATGTGAAAGTTCAAACTTGAGCTTAAAATTGACAATCGACGCCTTTTTCTCCTTTTTATTGTATACACATTGTTTAAATATTAAACCTAAAGATAGACATCAACAAGCCAAACATGATGGTAAAAAATCAACAACATACCTCCATTCGTTCAAGAGACATGCACACAAAAAATGATTTAGTACCTCCGACATGAGATCACGTCACCCGCGCAGACATCTTGTGACACGCCTCGCATATCGATTTATTATGTGATTAATTCTATTACTAACAAATGAATGTGTTCCATTTGATAACTTTGTTTGGTTACATTAATTCCGTGACTTACAAAATAAATATGTTGCATTCGATATATGCGTTCCATTTCACTACACTCGGCACCTACACGTTGTCACGCCTAAATCTTTCTACAGTGTCGTATAACTTCCTGCCCGTCTTTTTTTTTTTTCGGCCACGACTTTTTTTTCTATGAATTGGAATGAACGAAAAGAGAGGAAGAAAGAGAGGGAAACGAGCAAAAGAGTGCAATGAAGACATAAAGAAACAATATTTAAAATCGCTTAGATTTATTTTGTACAATTAAGTTTGTTGTGCATTAATTTCTGTCACGATCATTTTTGTAGTGTAGTGGAACATACTTCGCAGTGAACGGATACAATTGAGAGATTTGGGACAAACCATTCATATCCCCAACCTTGCTATTTCAACGGAAAATAAAATTAATTTAAGCTAGTTTACGTTAGTCAACAGTGTTTGGAATGTGAAAACGTAACATCCTCTATATTTTTTAAGAACTATTTAGGAATTAATTACACCTGTCAACGAAAGGCATTACAACTCGGGCTTTGTAATTTTGGTGCTGTGTCTGCTGATACGTTTATATCCTGAACTCGTATTTAAATAAGTTTCAATTTTAAGATTAATCAAATGCCGATTTGGTTCATATATATACAGGGTGTCACAAAAGAAAATTTGCACGGTATTTTTCACCGCAAAAATAAACTAGGCATAGCCGAACGCTCATTCTCCGCCCAAAGCTAGGGCTAGAGGTCACAACCAGATGCCAAAGTTTCAGCCCGATCCGATAACTTAATCAAAAGTTATAAGTGATTTTCTGAAAATTTCAATGGGAAAATGGAGGCCGACTGAGTTTTCGAATACATGGGGCTCTATGGCACCAGAAACCGAAAACGGTCAAAAATGGGCTCCATTTGCCTATTGAAACTTTCAGAAAATCATTTATAACTTTTGATTAAGTAGTCGGATCGGGCTGAAAATTTGGCATCTGGTTGTGACCTCTGGCGCTACCTTTGGGCGGAAAATGATCGTTCGGCGATGCCTAGTTTATTTTTGCGAAATAAAACTCTGTAAATCTTTTTTTGTGACACCATATATATATATATATATATATATATATATATATATATATATATATATATATATATATATATATATATATATATATATATATATATAAATATGAATGGCAGACATTTTTTTTACATGCATAGTTCCTCAAGCAGCTGCTGTTTAAAATACGTTCTATATATCCCACTCAAAATACGCACACTATTGACACTCTTTGACACAGTGTTTATGAAAGACTCTTCACAGACACCGGGCTTCTCTCGAAAAGAAACGGCACGGGCCAGTGCGCGCCGACTTGTCCAACACTGTGTTCGTACAGAGGAAAACTAACATTTCCAACTTCACACTCTATATCAGGGCAGGCATAAGGAAGGACACTGTGTACGGTACAAAGAGCAAACAAACGCCCAGGGCGCAGCAGCGCACCACAGCATTTGTTTGTGGAACCCGAGCCCTTGCTTCCCCTGGATTCTGCATTTTCTTCCCTCTGAGGACATTGCATGCAATTTTGAACTTGGATTTGTATGCTTTTTTGACGACGTAAACGTCTGATGGCTGTGCCGTGGTGAGCGAGGAGAGCACGTCACTATACAAAGTTCACTAGCGTCGAAAATAGAACAAATTACAAAACTCAAGCTTCTGAGAGAGAAAAAAAATATTCCGTGTGTTCATGCCTGCACGTGCACTAAAACCACTCTCGCTTTTAGAGTAATCGATGTTAGCTCGTCCTTACTATGCAAGATAAATAGAAAAAAAAGCTTTAATAGTATATGTAATTCAGCGGCCAAACTCGCGATCCTTCTCACGCATTCTTCTAAACAAAAGCCGCACTCCAGTCAGATCCAATGAAAGAACATGGCCATTTCTCCCTGTTTTTTTTTTTAATTCTTTTTCTTCTTTTGCAACGCCCCTTTACTCCCGCCACCACGAAGTAATTCCCCTTCCTCCTTTCCTTGGAACCGTCGCCTAGTCTCCCCGAATTTTCGTACGGCGCCAACCTTATTATTTACAACCGTCATCCAACGCCGGCATTCGAGTCCCCCAGCCGCGGCTTCTCACCCGACGTAACTCCTCGGAATCGCTAGGCCAAGGGTTCGAGGACGTCCCCCTCCTTCCCCGCACATCCCCTCCCTCGTGAGGCGCTTCCGATCGGGAGCGACGGTTACACCCAGAGGACGCCATATTTCACCGGAGGCTCTCTCGCTTTTATCTCTTCAATTGGAGCGCATGCCAGGATTCCCAAGAACCCAGAGCGAGCGCCAGTGGCTGCGTCCGCGGGTGGCTTCGGTGGTGAGAAGAATACGGGTGAAACATCCGGTGCCGAGAGGCCCCCAGCGGCCCTGGAGGCCGTTCCAACCCCAGCGTGTCTGCCTATCCACCGATCGCTTTCTTCACACGCTGCGCCAGGCAGAGCACCTGGTAGCGTAAATCAGTCAGCTTCAACACACCCCTTCTGGCGTGGCCGCCTGGGATATGGAGCGGCGTTAAGCACGACAACCGTTGTCTTACCGTGCCATGTTTTTTTTTCTTTTTTTCACGTATTGTCATTGGCGGAAATGCCTTCGACCTGTCGTTGAGCACATTATACGGGCGAGATATGCAAGAGCACGAAAATCACTATGAGGGCGCAAAGCAGAAGTTTACACCCTCCGAGTGATCCACCTACCGTACAAAACTCTGTTAGACGAACATATATATATATACAGTGTATATATATATATATATAAGTCAGATATCCGTACTTTCGGAGTTGCTATGCTAGGACTTTATTGTATGTATTACGACAGTTTCGCCGAGAGGCTGACTTAATACATTTTCCCGGTCCATTGTTCTCAAACTACTCTGCCTCACCGATATATATATATATATATATATATATATATATATATATATATATATTGCTCCTTGGGAGTATATATATGTATGCATATATATATCAAAAAGACTGTTTCGTAGAACGAAGAAAAGTGTATAAAAGAGTTAATGTACATCGAAGGTTTTAGTGGAGTTTTATGTAATGTTGGCCGACGTTTCGGCCTCAGTCAAGCACTTCATCAGGACTGAAGGCCTTACTCAGGCCGAAACGTCGACCAATGCGTCATAAAACTTCTCTAAAAGCTTCGAAGAACGTTTGCAATGTTATATTAACCGTATCTGTGTCTTCAAGAAAGTGTTTATTATAGCGCTTTATAAGAAAACAATTGCCGCTTCCGTACTGTCATGTTGAACATTAGTAATTCAGTAAAAGGTCTTAAGTCTCACTTGTTCAGAGTGGTTCAAGTGTAAAGATTGCTGTGAAGTGGCAATATATAGCATTTACGTTTTCCGCACTTTGAAGCAATTGCTCCTTGGGACAATGTTGATCAAAGACTTCCGACTAATGTCCGTAGACCCTAAAGATGTTCTTAAAAAAAAACCTGGGAATAATCTTTTTTATTTATACAACTTATTTGGGACACGCGTGTCGAAAAAAAAATTTGCAGAAAGAAAAATGTATTTTAGAGCAACATTGACCGCCCGAGACGCGATTTAGTCGGCAGTCACCTCCTTTCCACTTGTTTTCACTCTCGGCATTTCGGGCGTGTGGAGGAAAGGTGGATCGGCTTCGCCTTTACGTTGAGGGCGAAAGAGCGAATGACCACCTCGTTGAAGTCGAAAGAGCGACTGACCATTCCGTGACGTCATGGACTTAGCTCGCAGATTTTCAAATAAATCTCACGCCGTCAGTATTGCTCTAAAATTATCCTTTCGCGTAAAATTTATTTTTGTCACGCGTGTGCCAATCAGACTGTTAAAAGAAAACATTTTTCTTTTCTCTTCAGGGGATTTATAAAGGAGTTGTGCAACGATTTTAACCTTGCCAGACTCTGCAGCGTGTTACCTAATTTTCTTTACCTTGGTACACGTACACTGAAAAACCTAATTTTTTTTTCTTGGAATACTGCGCTTTCCCCGTCCAATAGCAAAACAAAAACCAACTTCCCGTCCTGCAGCCGCGTGTAGAGGCCAAGGGAACAACGTCGTGATGTCGCCACGAGTGCCCGTGGTGAATCACCATATTATGCAGTTATTTGCTCAGTTTAAAGCTAAGTTTTATAAATCTTGTCGCCTAAACATGACTAGATCTCTCATAAGCGCTTTCTCCTTGTCAAGAATCATTCTATTTGTTCTGCGCTGCTATGGTTTACGAACTTGGACAAGGGAGACTAGAAGGACACACATACACACAAAGGCGCAACTAACAACTGGTTTATTTTTCCTTCCACACCATGGATGAAAGAAAAAACACATAGAAAAGATAAAGAACAAAGGGAAAGACATAATCAGATCCTAAACAGTCATGCAAGTGTCATCTCAAAATTAGATATTGGCTGCAGCGGCCCTACACTTGCCCGCTACTCATCATGATGCGGCATCTTTTTTAGCAAGTCCATTTCTTTTTTGTTAAGGAAAACCGACGGTTCACTGACGCACGTTCCGTGCTTCCCTGACTTCATGAAAAAAGGCCTCCATAATTTCTCGCTTCGTCCTTTCACTCGATCTTTCCAAGATAGACGTTGATCCAAATAAAGCAACGCAGGGGCATCTGGAACAGTGTGCTGCGAGATTCCCTGGTGCTTGCAACTGCTCACACGCGTATTTGTGTTCCCGTAGCCTCTCATTTAAACACCTACCCGTTTGGCCTATATGGGATTTTCCGCACGATAGAGGTATTTTGTAGACCACGCCTTCAACGCACTCTACAAACTTGCTCCGGTGTAGTACCTGACACCTCACTTCGCCCCTCTCTTGATCTCCAGATTTGTTGACCTTGTGACACAAACCTTTAAGCTTATGAGGTGCCGAAAGCGCTACACGGACGTCGTGTTTTGCTGCGACCTTTTTGAGCCTACACTCTAAGAAAAAAGATGGTCTCAAAGGACTAACGGCAGCATTTGGACCTCTCAACTCCGATTTGCTCCCCGAAGAGACCATCTGGTTCGAGCTGCGTACCGTGCGCAAACGCTGAGGACTAACTGCACTCGACCGGGACTAACAGAGGGGCGCGGGGAGCAAAGGAGCGAGAGGCGCGCGGGAGCAACAGTGCGGGAGCAAAGACGCGGGGACAAGATGGCGGCGTCTGCTGCATCGCCGATGGCCAGCGTTAGCGCACGCACCTGTTTCGGAACGCAGGGGAGGTATCCACAGACAATCGTAGCATCAAGAATTGCAGGAAGGGCCATGTTTAAGGGTTGGAGCTCACTTTATAACGATCGTTAGCCTCTGTTCCAGCACGTCGTGGAAGTCAACGCATGACTCAAGCGCCGCCATTGGTGATGCACTG
The DNA here is from genome assembly GCA_037355805.1 of Ixodes ricinus. NCBI lineage: Eukaryota > Metazoa > Arthropoda > Arachnida > Ixodida > Ixodidae > Ixodes > Ixodes ricinus. The sequence goes on along the minus strand of JAZHYW010017615.1, from coordinate 9,497 downwards.
GCCATGCGGCGACCTGACCGTTGTCTGGCGTCCTTCCCCTTTGCATGCTTCGAAACGATAGCTTTGAAAGCGTTTATATTTTCTTTTTGGCTTAACTGGGATGAAAATAGCCGCATAGAACGTTTTAAAACGTTTCCAAAGACAGAAAAAGGTTCATTCTGTGTTTATTTTCATTTTGTATTCTACTTGTTTTTGTTGTTTTTTTCGCAGAAACGATGCGGCTGCCACGGAGACTGCGCACGCATAGTGGGGAAGCTATGTGGGGAAGCGAGAACATGGCTCCTGGGAGCCTATGGGGACGCTGTTTTATAGACTGTCACAAATAATTACTGTGTTGTACCGTTACTTCTTAGTAAGAGATACACTCCTTGGAAAGTTTAGCAACAATATTGGAGAACAATATTAGTGCGAAAGCAGCACCGTATTTGTAACATCGCTCACGGTTGACATGGTCACTGACAAAACGACTCCTTTCATTTGATCAGTATAAAAGGCGCATGGGTAGCTTTCGCTGTTAACGATTGAATTAGCGCGGGACAATAAAAAAAATGATATGGTGTGTCATTGTGTGTGTGGTATGCGTGTGTCATCTGTGTTCTTAATACCTTGTATATGCTATAATGTATAATGCGTGTGCAGCAAAAAGTGTGCGAATGAGATGTAAGCGTTGTGCATATGGGAATGTGATGAGTGTCAAAAGATGTAAACCAGCGATAACATTTTTTTCCAATTTTGAATTTGACGTTGACTAGCGCCACCTAGGTGTGTGAGAGCGCAATTTAGTAATAAATGAGCTATGGGCGCAACATTTAGTCCCAGTGGCCTAAATGCAAGGGTGCAAAGTTGGTCCTGGAGGTTCAACTTTGAGGGACTAACGGTAGGGAGAGCAAAGCTGGCTCCCGTTACAGTTGCTCCCCTAGGGGAGCAATGGTTGTGTCAGCGTATATGCTCCCTTGAGGGAGCAAGTCACGCTTTCCCTTTTTCTTAGAAGTGTATGCGATATATTGTGGATGTAGGGCAGAACTACTACAGGTTTCTTTTCCTCCAACCTATCCTTGGAATTGCCATTGTCTTTCAGTTTGTTAAGACATTTTTCCGCTACCGTTACCAGAAGTGTTTTTGGAAAGCCACTTCCTTCCAATCGGTCAATCTGCCTTCTCAGGCCTTCATTCACCCTATGGGGGCACGATTTTCTCATGGCCTGCGTCAAGCACCCTGAGGCGACACTTCTCTTCACTAGCTTAGTGTGGGCGGAGTCATAAGGTAAAATTCCCTTCTCCCCTCTCGTCCTGTACATCCAACATGTATGAGCTTCCCCCATGGTCAGATTGACATCCAGGAACTGCAAGTTGTCGCCCTCTGGGAGTTCATATGTGAAATCCAGACCGCCATGCGCCTCCCTGAAACGGCTCATGACCTTGTCTCTAATTGAGTCTGTTAATTTGTCCTTCTGAAAACACAGCAAAAAGTCATCAACGTATCGGAAACACTTCACAACACCTATTTCTTCTAAAAATGGCCGGAGTTTCCGATTGCCACTAGCTAGGTACAAGTCACATAGCACTGGCGCGATACAGGATCCAATACAGATGCCATCTTTCTGATTGTACACCCGGCCTTCAAACCGAACGTGCAGGGAGTGCAAGTAAGTCCGGACGAGATCCAAGAAGTCCCCTACGCTCATCCCACACTGGTTTTGGAATCGTACATTGCCGTGGGCATCGATGCTCTCTTCCAGCGCTCCCAGAACTCCTTCCTGTGGCACATTGTAGAACAGGTCCTTAACGTCCACCGAGAAGCAAGAGATGGGACTCGTGTCTTTCAAGAATTGAACCACTTCTTCCGAGTTCCGTACCAGAAACGGGTCGTCCACCCGCAGTAGAGAAAGGTGTTTTTGTAGTTCTCTTGCTATCAGCCGTTGCCACGTTCCTCTGTCTTGTACAATAACACGGAAAGGATTCCCATCCTTATGTGTTTTCACCGCAAAGAATGGGTTCATGCTCAGTTCTCGGCTGCTTTTGACTTCTTTTGCGACCTTGGCCAGCCCTAGTTCTTCACAGCGCCTTGCCACCTGTGTCCGTGCCTTCTGCAACCGCTTTTCATTGGTTTCCGCGGCTTCCTGGAAGTTCTTTTGAATGGCCTCCGCTGCTTTCTTTCCGTACATCTCTTTGTCCAAAATCACAAACTCTCCTGTTTTGTCAGCTAGCAGTAGTCGACAGTCAGCTCTTCTAAGCCACTGGACTGAGCTGTAAGTGTTCATGCCCTTGTGCTTGTTGTTCCTTTGCCGGCTGGTTACCTCTCCTATGCCTTCCGAAATGCACGCCTCCTTTTCTTCATCAGGAACCTTTCTGGCTATGTCGTGCACCATCCCTATCAGGTCTACTGTTTTAGCCTTCGGTTGAACAGCATACTTGGGGCCCTTTTCCAAAGTACCCGAGACCTCTGCTGGAATTGTCACGTCAGAGAGGTTAACAACTCCCGCACACTTTTCTTTGTTCCGCTTGTCCTTCTTTGGCAAAAATCTGAAACATGCCTTCCACAGGCTCTCACCCCTTTGGTCTGCCGCCTCCATGAAAAACTTGTGCATCAACTTTGCCGAGGCTGTTCCCAGAAAAGATTCGCTAATGTTCCGGATGTTGAGTTCGTAGAAACGCACTTGCCTCCATGTCTCGGAGCGTAGCATCTTGCAGCAGCGTCTTGCTGTTGCCTCTGCCGGAGCCATCCGCCCAAACAGGGAGCTCAGCACGGGTGCAGACATTCCGTGGGACAATGCGTACGTCAGTATCCGTGTCCGGCACCTTGCTTCTGCGATGAATCCGATGAAAACACACACACGTGGGAGAGGAAGAAGGGTTGAAACATACAGGCCCGATGCACTCGAAATGTAGTTCAATAAAGCTTGGGTTTGGGCTAGTTGGTTATTCATTGTATTTGTTCTGCGCTGCTATGGTTTACGAACTTGGACAAGGGAGACTAGAAGGACACACATACACACGAAGGCGCAACTAACAACTGGTTTATTTTTCCTTCCACACCATGGATGAAAGAAAAAACACATAGAAAAGATAAAGAACAAAGGGAAAGACATAATCAGATCCTAAACAGTCATGCAAGTGTCATCTCAAAATTAGATATTGGCTGCAGCGGCCCTACACTTGCCCGCTACTCATCATGATGCGGCATCTTTTTAGCAAGTCCATTTCTTTTTTGTTAAGGAAAACCGACGGTTCACTGACGCACGTTCCGTGCTTCCCTGACTTCATGAAAAAGGCCTCCATAATTTCTCGCTTCGTCCTTTCACTCGATCTTTCCAAGATAGACGTTGATCCAAATAAAGCAACGCAGGGGCATCTGGAACAGTGTGCTGCGAGATTCCTGGTGCTTGCAACTGATGACACTTGCATGATTGTTTAGGATCTGATTATGTCTTTCCCTTTGTTCTTTATCTTTTCTATGTGTTTTTTCTTTCATCCATGGTGTGAAGGAAAAATAAACCAGTTGTTAGTTGCGCCTTCGTGTGTATGTGTGTCCTTCTAGTCTCCCTTGTCCAAGTTCGTAAACCATAGCAGCGCAGAACAAATACAATGAGTAACTAACTAGCCCAAACCCAAGCTTTATTGAACTACATTTCGAGTGCATCAGGCCTGTATGTTTCAACCTTCTTCCTCTCCCACGTGTGTGTGTTTTCATCGGATTCATCGCAGAAGCAGGTGCCGGACACGGATACTGACGTACGCATTGTCCACGGAATGTCTGCACCCGTGCTGAGCTCCTGTTTGGGCGGATGGCTCCGGCAGAGGCAACAGCAAGACGCTGCTGCAAGATGCTACGCTCCGAGACATGGAGGCAAGTGCGTTTCTACGAACTCAACATCCGGAACATTAGCGAATCTTTTCTGGGAACAGCCTCGGCAAAGTTGATGCACAAGTTTTTCATGGAGGCGGCAGACCAAAGGTGAAGCCTGTGGAAGGCATGTTTCAGATTTTTGCCAAAGAAGGACAAGCGGAACAAAGAAAAGTGTGCGGGAGTTGTTAACCTCTCTGACGTGACAATTCCAGCAGAGGTCTCGAGTACTTTGGAAAAGGGCCCCAAGTATGTTGTTCAACCGAAGCTAAAACAGTAGACCTGATAGGGATGGTGCACGACATAGCCAGAAAGGTTCCTGATGAAGAAAAGGAGGCGTGCATTTCGGAAGGCATAGGAGAGGTAACCAGCCGGCAAAGGAACAACAAGCACAAGGGCATGAACACTTACAGCTCAGTCCAGTGGCTTAGAAGAGCTGACTGTCGACTACTGCTAGCTGACAAAACAGGAGAGTTTGTGATTTTGGACAAAGAGATGTACGGAAAGAAAGCAGCGGAGGCCATTCAAAAGAACTTCCAGGAAGCCGCGGAAACCAATGAAAAGCGGTTGCAGAAGGCACGGACACAGGTGGCAAGGCGCTGTGAAGAACTAGGGCTGGCCAAGGTCGCAAAAGAAGTCAAAAGCAGCCGAGAACTGAGCATGAACCCATTCTTTGCGGTGAAAACACATAAGGATGGGAATCCTTTCCGTGTTATTGTACAAGACAGAGGAACGTGGCAACGGCTGATAGCAAGAGAACTACAAAAACACCTTTCTCTACTGCGGGTGGACGACCCGTTTCTGGTACGGAACTCGGAAGAAGTGGTTCAATTCTTGAAAGACACGAGTCCCATCTCTTGCTTCTCGGTGGACGTTAAGGACCTGTTCTACAATGTGCCACAGGAAGGAGTTCTGGGAGCGCTGGAAGAGAGCATCGATGCCCACGGCAATGTACGATTCCAAAACCAGTGTGGGATGAGCGTAGGGGACTTCTTGGATCTCGTCCGGACTTACTTGCACTCCCTGCACGTTCGGTTTGAAGGCCGGGTGTACAATCAGAAAGATGGCATCTGTATTGGATCCTGTATCGCGCCAGTGCTATGTGACTTGTACCTAGCTAGTGGCAATCGGAAACTCCGGCCATTTTTAGAAGAAATAGGTGTTGTGAAGTGTTTCCGATACGTTGATGACTTTTTGCTGTGTTTTCAGAAGGACAAATTAACAGACTCAATTAGAGACAAGGTCATGAGCCGTTTCAGGGAGGCGCATGGCGGTCTGGATTTCACATATGAACTCCCAGAGGGCGACAACTTGCAGTTCCTGGATGTCAATCTGACCATGGGGGAAGCTCATACATGTTGGATGTACAGGACGAGAGGGAGAAGGGAATTTTACCTTATGACTCCGCCCACACTAAGCTAGTGAAGAGAAGTGTCGCCTCAGGGTGCTTGACGCAGGCCATGAGAAAATCGTGCCCCCATAGGGTGAATGAAGGCCTGAGAAGGCAGATTGACCGATTGGAAGGAAGTGGCTTTCCAAAAACACTTCTGGTAACGGTAGCGGAAAAATGTCTTAACAAACTGAAAGACAATGGCAATTCCAAGGATAGGTTGGAGGAAAAGAAACCTGTAGTAGTTCTGCCCTACATCCACAATATATCGCATAGGCTCAAAAAGGTCGCAGCAAAACACGACGTCCGTGTAGCGCTTTCGGCACCTCATAAGCTTAAAGGTTTGTGTCACAAGGTCAACAAATCCGGAGATCAAGAGAGGGGCGAAGTGAGGTGTCAGGTACAACACCGGAGCAAGTTTGTAGAGTGCGTTGAAGGCGTGGTCTACAAAATACCTCTATCGTGCGGAAAATCCTATATAGGCCAAACGGGTAGGTGTTTAAATGAGAGGCTACGGGAACACAAATACGCGTGTGAGCAGTTGCAAGCACCAGGGAATCTCGCAGCACACTGTTCCAGATGCCCCTGCGTTGCTTTATTTGGATCAACGTCTATCTTGGAAAGATCGAGTGAAAGGACGAAGCGAGAAATTATGGAGGCCTTTTTCATGAAGTCAGGGAAGCACGGAACGTGCGTCAGTGAACCGTCGGTTTTCCTTAACAAAAAGAAATGGACTTGCTAAAAAAGATGCCGCATCATGATGAGTAGCGGGCAAGTGTAGGGGCCGCTGCAGCCAATATCTAATTTTGAGATGACACTTGCATGACTGTTTAGGATCTGATTATGTCTTTCCCTTTGTTCTTTATCTTTTCTATGTGTTTTTTCTTTCATCCATGGTGTGGAAGGAAAAATAAACCAGTTGTTAGTTGCGCCTTCGTGTGTATGTGTGTCCTTCTAGTCTCCCTTGTCCAAGTTCGTAAACCATAGCAGCGCAGAACAAATACAATGAATAACCAACTAGCCCAAACCCAAGCTTTATAGAATCATTCGATAGAGCGTTTGTGGCGCCATCTACCCGAAGTCAACAAAACCACACCCTCCGCTGCTTCCAAAAGATGAAATGACAAAAATGCGTTCGATCGGCCAGGTTGGCTACCGGCTGCGACCATCAGCGAGGCCGAATAGTTGCGGCGCTCCGGCGTGATTGAACCGGAGTTTGAAAAGCATTCTGATTAGAGGCGAAAATAACCGGAGAACCGGTGAAAGAAGGAATTTCGCGAGCGTGCTGGAGCTCTCCGTTTCCCATAGCCGTGTCACCACTTGCGTGACTCGGAAAACGGCGCAAGAATTGAGGGGCACCACAAACATTTATATGTTCTATTATTTTTTATATATATATATATATATATATATATATATATATATTTATATATATATATATATATATATATATATAAACAAACGCAAGTAGGCAAAATTATTCTCTCTTATTTAATTTATGCTTATTCGACCCAACGGCTGAAAACGAATGCCGACAATACAGGGAGAATAAAATCTGAGCAAAGCTCTTTGAAAAATAAGAAATAGACTCAGATTTTTGTGTTTCTTTGTTCTGCTGTATAGCAAAAATCTTCAGCACGCGGCACCATCACCGGCACCCTAGGTTGTTACCGCCTAATTTTGTGTACAGCTGCGCTCAGCGCATCCATTCTATAAAACGCCCGGGGTTCCCACAAGCTGCTCCTGAGGCAAAACACCAAACAGGCAATTACAATAAAAATCATCAGGTTTAGAAACATGACAAGTGTCTTTCGTTGCAGTAACGCCCCAGCATCATCCCCTCGCGCTCCCCAGTGTTCTTTTTTAGATAATAATAATAATAATAATAATAATAATAATAATAATAATCAATCAATCAATCAATCAATATTTATTTGGTGCCCAGGAACGACCTGACGGTCTTGGTGCTGGCGCACCCCAACTACAAAATAAAACACAAAATATTACACAAGGTACGTAACACAAGAAGCGAAACATTTAAATACACACAGGAAAGGGAAGACTTCAATGCATAGCACAAATTGGCAACGCACAGGAGCTCGCGCAACGCGCAGTCGTACATCGCCCAAAGTGGATGGCAGGCATGGATTGAGAAATTAATAGGAAAAGACTAAGGTTGAACACATTTAAATAGGAATGACTACGAAGATGAACAGTGAATTCCGATCGTAGACACTGCGACGATGAAACAACAAAAAAAAAAATTGGGAACAGACGTTGATCAAAAACTGGATTGACGACGCCACGATGCGGAAGCTTAGAACAAGCAAGAGAATATAATATAATATAAAGTCTATGATTTGTGAGGTCAGCTCACATCGAACTAGAACAATGTTCGAAGCGATAGGTGAAACGCCTGAAAGCAGGAGTCAAAAATATCTCATTTCTCCGTATGCACGTTGTACAGTTCTGACGACCTAACGAGGGGGCATTGCTTGTTAAGGTTATTGGTCGTATAGAAAGGTGATCTGAGTCTTGCATTCACACGTGGAATTCTCAAATTCAAAGCAGACAAAAGCGTCGAGGAGTCAATCAGTCCGTGTAAGACCTTGTACAGAAACAAAATGTCAGCCTTTTCGCGGCGCTGGCAAAGGCTCAGTATATTTACTCGCCTCAACTCATGCTTCATAGCCCGAATAATAATAATAATAATAATAATAATAATAATAATAATAATAATAATAATAATAATAATAATAATAATAATAATAATAATAATAATAATAATAATAATAATAATAATAATAATAATAATAATAATAATTTGTATTCAGGAACATTCATAAATTCATACAGGAGTGCGGGGCAATCAAAGCCAACAGTGGCTTGTGTGACGCCGCCCTAAAAAAAAGGAGAAAGAAAGACAGGTGGAATGTCCAAGAACACAGTCAGTACAAATTAGCACAAATAAAGCAGATGACGGGAAAGAAAGCGATGATAAAGAAGTTAGGAGTGCACAAGACAAGATGACAAATATATACACAAATACATATGTACTAAATATAGGCATAATTGTGAAACGACCAAGAACAAAGTCAGTACAACAGTTAGCAAAACTAAAGCAATTTGGACAGGAAAAAACATAAATAAAGCAGTTGGCAGTGCACAAAGCAACATGAATAATATGTACACCAATACCTATGCACTAAATATAAACATAGTTATGTAATTTCTCCTCCAGAAAGATAAAGTTTCATACTTTTCTTCAGCTGGCGCAATGAATCAGCCTGCAGAATTTCAGAGTGCAAATTGTTAAATATCTCGGGCACATAATATTCGCGGGTATTCCTACCGTATCGAGTACGGACAAAAGGGATTTTAAATGTTTCTTGAAAACGAAGGGAATGAGTAGGTATGTTTCCTATTTTGAAATCATCAGACCAAAAGTAGCGTTGGACTACAGTTCGAGTAAACAGATTTCTGAGACATGGGAATTGCAGAAAGTTAAACAGGTCACTGTCATCAGGTATTTGCAAGCCATAAGATACACTTTTCAAAATATTTTTCAAAATGCTATCTATTTTACCATGCCATTGGGCAGAACAGTTTCCAAACACTGTAATCCCATACCTTAACACGCTATATGAAGCGTGTGGGCGATTATTTTACGTACTGAAAAAGGGATAAGCGATTTAGTATTATATAAAAGGCAACTTACACTCCTTAACTTTGCACAAGATACATAAACGACATTCAGGATTAGGCCACCGCGGTCAAATCAAAATTCAAGGTACTTCACAAATTCAACGTATTCCAATGAAACACACTTGACATGATACATGTTTGAGTGATGTAAAACAAAAAATCGGACTTTGCATATTTAAGAGGATTATGGAAACAGTACGTTTAGTCTTATGTACGTTGACGTCCACAAGGTTTCGCTGAGGCCAGTCCATGACTGTAGTCGCAGCACACTGTAGTGAGCGGGCGGCATTTTCAAAAGGTAAGATGTCGAGTAACAATTACGGTATCGTCCCGCATATTGATAAAGCTGGCTTCGGAGAGAGATGTGGAAATATCATTAACAAACAAATTAAATAGAAGTGGAGACAAAATTGAGCCCGTGAGTATCCCTGCTCTTAGCATTGTTCGCGGACTGCAGGACCTGGCTGCAATTACAAGCTGTGAGCGATTCAAAGGTAGTTGGATAGAAAAGAAAAAAACCGGGCCACGAAAGCTGTGCCTCTATAGCTTTCTCAAGAGG
>JAZHYW010017614.1:0-56073 GCA_037355805.1 Ixodes ricinus | reverse complement strand
CCATTTGTTTTATGTTTTTGCTTTAGAAAATTTACTACTGCTGAGGCCAGCACGTGCGGCGCGTGGAACACCAATCCCTGCATTCTCCTTGATGCTTGGGTAAGGACAGCAATAGGTCTAATCGTTAGCTCGGGGTCTTTAACGCGCATCGCGCAGTAGTGATACACGATCGCACGCCGGTACGATGCATGGGCGATTGAACCCAGAGTCCCTGCAGGTTCTGCAGCGTGAGCTCCGTGCTTTGAAGGAAGCTGCGCTCGCGCATTTCTCCATGTGCTCTGATCTGCGGTGCGCCGACATACTCGGCCAATGATCCCCCACCGCACTTGGTTTAGCCTAGAGCCACCAAAATGAGATACGCTTGGAGTATCGGCACTCTTTTCCTCGATATTGCTGTGGACGCCGCCATCTTTGTGCTTAGTACAAAGCAGACGCAACTACCGATCGTCATGATTCAATAGTGTGACCTCCCCAACATTAGTTTCGGTGTTGGGAAGCTCATGTAATATATTGGTTTGCTTTGTCGCGAACTGTTTAAACATTTGTGGAGGACGGAAAAGCGTTTCCTGTGATTTCAGATACAGCTTCAGATAACTGACAACCATGAATTTAAGCACCAATTTCTGTAAGTGTCATTACTCTGAAGCTTAGCTTACTTAGGGGTTCTAGTTTAGCCCGACCGCATGGGCACAGAAAGAGAACGACCTGCATGACCTCGCGCTCTTGGCGCTACTTCAGTGGCTTTACCAGCCCGTAGCGTTGGCTACGTTTTGATCTAAGGTAAAGCTAAGCAAATATTCAGATCTCAGGTTTTACAAGCCAACCCAACAAAAGTTATCTTGCACGCCCCAGCCAAAAAACATAAAAAAAATCGCGTGTTTATTTTGACCGATTCGAGATCATTTGACGTGCAACTGAAATTGCAGATTGATCTCCGTCAGATTCTGGGCACTTCGGTCGGTATTCAATTCCGACAAATAGGGATTCACAGGCCAGCGCGCTGGCTCAAAGCCACTGTTACGTTTTAATGTTTTGTGTTTCGTTTTAATATCATTGCCATGTAAAAGCCACAAAGGTGGCTGTGAAACAAAATATACTCGAACCATTCAGACAAGCACAGTTCGATTGCGAAAATGATTTCTGCAATCGATAAAAAGCACATTCAATTGTTTTTGCATACGTTGCGGAATCCCAACTGGGGGATCACTTTCATGGCGCCCATTTCATTTGGATCGCGTTAGGCATGTATACGGACGCACAGTAGAACCCGCGCAAAAGCAGCTGTGGTGTACCCGCAGCCTTGCGCTTGTTCTTCTGAGATCTCTGGCTCGCACACTGCGTGCATCCAGGCATCTGACACCCTAACATATGGCGGTTTTTCTGTTTTTCACGTGGCGTTCCCAGTGGCACACGACGGCAAATGCACATCAAGCTATTCTTGAATACATGTCGCCATCTGTATTTTATATTAAGAAACTGCAACTTGCCGTAACTGAATGGGGAAAGTTTGAGGTCTAATAACATTCTTCACGTGTAATATATCGATATGGAATCTCTGGAAAATCTAATATCGAAGGATGCTTCGTAATTTATTTTTCTTGTAATTTTGAATAGTTTACGTGATTCCGTTTTTTAACACAATAAAGTAATACCATTGTAAACTTAATTTTTTTAATTTTAAAATATACATTATTTGTACAGTTCGTTGATTACTTTTTTAATTCATTAAATTAAACATACAATTTACGCAAATTATCGTAAACGATAGAACGTTATAACTAGAGAAATAACTTTTTTCAATATCAGAGACTGTGGTCTTTTAAAAGCCAAGTAATAAACTAACAACTCGAATTAGTTGTAATGTTGAGATATTAAAATATAGCTAAAAACCAGTTCTTTAATTTTACATTAACTTCATGGCTGTAGGATACATAGAAATAAGTTATAACCCGTCAAAAGAGGATCAACACGTAATGCATGGTGGGGTTGCACCTTAAAAGAAAGAAACGGCGAGCTGCCGCTTACCCAAATGCGCAACGAAATTTGGCCCTGCCTGGTGGTCGATACGGGAAACAGAGGAAATGAGAGTAAACGCACGCTGTTGGAGTTACAAATACTGACTGCCTAATGTTCGACTCGTAGACGGTAATGGTTATTGCTATGCGCTGGTCGAAGTTATTAAAGTCAGCACTTTCATTGGCACGAGGAGAACCATCTCACCAAGGACGAAAGGCATGATGCTGATGGCGAGCACCACGAGACCCACGAAGACCCTGCTTACGACGAAGTGCACGAAGCCCGCCGTGAAGTAAGTGTACAGGCCAGCCGCTCCGCACAGCACGTTCACCCCGATCATCACGGGAACCCGTCCGACCCTGCACGAAACGGTTAACGCCGCTTATTCCGCGCCAACCGAAGGAATTCGACTGGTTGATTCGAACGATGATACCGCGTGACCTGCGCAGTTTTCGACTCGGGCGTTTTCCTCCACTGGCACGTATCCTTCACACGTGGAGTTTTCAAGCTTAGCAAAGCTTCACTCCCATTCACGCCACACACAAAAAAAAAAAAAAAGGTGTGAGAGTTTACTTTCCGGCAGTACACGAATACCGCCGATCACGGCCAACAACGGAAGTATCCCAGTGAATGACAAAACCTAAAATAAGATTCGACCTAAACAAAAGAAACTAAAAAAACGCCATTTGCGCAGGGTCAACAAGCGGGCAAGTGCAACGTCATGCTCGTTGTCCCGGAAAGTGAACTCACAAAGCTTTTTTTAGAGTACACACGTGCTTCAGGGAGCCTGTCTTTGACGATGCGAGGTTGTCGTGTCATTGGTCGATCAAAAAATTATTACCGCATTTTGATATAGATAGCCCGCGCCTGTTCGCCGCGGCGTGGAGCACGGGGTAGCCAATCATGGCAAAGGAGGAGACTACAGCAAATGATCGCGGCAGACGAAAAGATGCGATCACCACAACATGCACTGAAACATTCTGTACGGACATTAATATTCTAGAAATAAGCGCCATTCAACTTCAACCAGAAACTGGCGGATAAAAGAAACACACACACACACACACACACCCTAGACACACACACACACAAACACACACATACACACACGCGCACGCACACACTCTCTCTCTTTCTTTCACACACACGCACACACACACCACGTTTAAAACGGTGTGTGCGTTTGTCCGTTTTTTTGTTGTTTTGTCTCAGTTTTGGAATGAAGCATGGATATCATTCACCAGTTGCCCACGTTTACTCTTTCACAACTACCATTCCTTTCTTGTTTTATAGGTATAGTTAAAAAAATAACTTGTTAGAAAAAGCGGTACCAAGGACACATATCGAGCAATTGCCAATCACAGAAAGATGCCAAGAGAAAGCAAGAATGTTTATAAGCACCTGTCGCTGAGGTTCCCGCAGATCAACACTCCAACGGCTGTAGCTACCCAGAACGCAGTGTTGGACACGTACGCCTTCCAGGCATGCTCGCACACCCAGTCCATCTGCGGGCGGTATGGGAAGAGAAAGTTACTGAGGTGGAGTCACCGTGAAGACCACCTGCTCTCGTATACCATGAGGAATAAATACCTTGTCTGGTGCTCCCTCTGCACGAACGTTCGTGCAGTCGAAGCGGTACCAAATGTATTCGCAACTTTCACGGCCCACCGGGGCCGCACTAGTGGCTGTCACCTGGATGATCGTCGTAGACCAGCAGTATACGGGGTTGGGGCTGCGACGCGTAATTCTACATTTGGTAAATACGAGCGTCATAAGAGCCTTACTACTCCATGTCAGAAAGGTGTAAGCAAGCACCTTTAGTACGAAGACGATCATCCGGGAGCTGGGAAGCGCGATTCACGCACCGCGGTATCACCATCTCTAAAGTTCCCACCCTGTAGCCTTTGCGGTTATGCACCTTTCAAATGCGCACAAAATCGCAACCCGGCGTACGATCATCCCAGTCCAGCATGCACATGTTCGTCGCTTTGGAACTTGACTAATGCACGCGGTACAAACGCTGAAAATAACACCGGCCAAAAAGCCGTTTTCCGAAAGCTTGGCTCTGGAGATCGGACGCTGGGCTGTGGGTTTGTAAACAGAGGGTGTGTTGTCACTGAAAGGATGAGAACGGCGGGGAGGTCTTTCAGTTGACCCACCTTCATCGCTAGCCCTTCGACAACGTTTCGGCATCTCGTGTGCTTCAAGCGTGCACGCGCAGCCAGAGCACGACGGAAGGCAGCGAGCGCGTGCTGGAGGCAAGACATTTGAAAGAACGCCCTGCCGTTTTCATCCTGTCAGTGAATAGATGACGCATGTATTAGTTCGAGCGAGGTGCCGGTGATAAACGACAAAAATGACCACGGTCAACTGCTGCCCTCGGTGGTGCAGACCTCGAAGAGTTCGTTGGGGAGTTTTAGCGGATCATGTTTTCGAAGAGTGATAATAACATCGGGAACTCTCCATGCTCTTCAAAACAAGTTTTCAAGGAGTTCCAAAAAAAAAATTGGCTCCGGAAAGAAAAGTGCCCCGGAATAAATGCCCTCAGAAAGAAAGGCCCCGGAAAAAATACCCCGAAAAAAAAGGTCCCGAAAAAAAGGCCCCGGAAGAAAATTCCCTCCGAAAGAACGATCCCAAGTTGTAAGTAGAAAAAATTGTCCTAAGGGGCAAGAAAAAAATAATTTCCCGAGGAACTCCCTTCGAAATGGGAGGTATTAACCTTGCCGATTTCCCCTAACTAACACAGTAATCGCAATCTGGTTTGAATTGATGTGATTGTTTTGTTTCCTTTGTAATGACAAGAAACAGGCGTATGCCCTTCAACCCACGGGTGTGAATCGTTGAATAGGAGGTATGGAAGTGTAGGTCACAGCATAGCCTCAGTGACAATTAAGCTTGGCAGATCGCCACGAGAAGCGGCCGCCGAAATAGAAAAGGTGGAGCGACAGCCAACGGATGAGAGGAGAGCCGCGTGACTGGCGCCCCGCTGTGGCGAAACGCCGAAACACACTTTTACCGAATGAACAAGTGTGTTTCGGGTCCTCGCCGCTGCAGAAAGCTGTGCGCTGACGTCCAGGTTCACCGAGAAATGGCTCTTTGATGCTCGGTGCTACCAGATCCTCGCCCTCCAAATCTGCGACCGGGCACTCTATGCTACGTCGTCGAACTGCCAGGCTTTGTGAGTATAGAGGAGGCTATGGTCACAACCATGAGCCACTCAATAGTGCGGAAGGCCATCGACGCCTTACGCTCGAAGGAGTCGGCGCTTGTCGGAATGCAGAGCCGTCTCAAGAACCTACGTGAGGACTCAGGAGTATGCCTCTGGGATGGCAACAATTGAGGACGTCTTGCGTGCTTTCGGTCATACCATTTGGTTCTATCGTTTCTGCATGTACTTAGACTGTTTACGCCGGTGTGCTGAAGTGAATAGTATAATTTATATAGTTAATATTGCATAGTTAGTTTCATTATTATAGCAACATAGTTAATATTTCGCATCCCGCAGAGATGGCATTATTCGCAGACGACTCGAATGCATTTTTTCCCCACAGTAACCTCCAGTATCTCGAAAGTACAGCTAATGATTGGTTCAATAATTTATCATTCTGGCTAGTTGCAAACCAGCCTGAATTTAATATTTTGAAAACTAAATATACTGTTCTTAGAGTAAGAAATGAGATGCTTAACTACGATATTCATGCATATACACTCCTACAAACTGGAGAAGGTTGAATCTTTAAAGGGGCGGTGCAACGATTTTATGATTAAAAGAATATGCATCTCGTCATTTTTACGTTGTTTATCGTGTCCCGGAGGATAGAGAAAACACCTCCTTTATTAAAAATGCCGCGATTCCGCTGCATAATCGCAAAGCAAAAGTCGATGTTTTCCCCCACCCGCAGCCCAAGTGGCAGCCGAAGGAACTACGGCGAGAGAATTATGTGACCTCGCCCGGCTCTAAGCTGCAGCATAACGCCCGCTAATGTCAGCAGAGAGAGGGAGAGGAAGCGTCCCCCGAGATAGCACACGGGAAGCTACACGGCACTCCGAATGACGTCACTGGGAGTGCGACCAGGTGTGACCCTGAAGACTGGGAGTGAGTTGAGGAGTGCCCGAAATGCCAATATTTATCTTTTTTTCACGCAACAACTAGGACACGCAGGCGAAATCGGTTTTCTGTTCTTTACTTCAGAAGTGTCAGAGGGCAACTTCCACAAATGTTTGACCGAAGTCCGAAAATCGTTGCACCCCTCCTTTAAAGTTCCTGGGCGTACGGTTTCATGAACACCTGTACTGGACAACTCACGTGCTCAAGTTATCTTTCACACTTTCTAGATCAATCGGCACAATACATAAATTAATATATTTATTACCAACATGGCTTGAGTGCCAATTATACTATGCACTTGTTCACTCCCAGCAACCCCAGCCACCCCACAGCAAAATGGCTAATAAAATAAAAATAAATTATATCTTCCCGTATTTTTTTTCTTAAAAGGAAAAAAAAAATGAAAATACAGCACTCCAATCCCGAATGCGATTCCTGGGTTAGGGAAATTTGTGAGCTTATTATCTCACATTTAAAAAATGATTTCACGGGAATGTATTTTTACCTCAAGCCTTTTCTTTTCTTTTTTGTTATTTACCGATTTTATTTTTGCCATTCTTTTCCCACACTTGTTTTGAAAGGTGTGCTCAAAGCGATGTAGCATGTAGCCACATAAACGATCTGATAAAGCTTTCGCTGCGAGCGAGCATCCCCCTTGTCATCTGATCGAGCTGCATTATAGTCTTTGCTTTACAACACGTCGTTGATATTCTGTCCAAAGGGCTGGCAGAAAGAGGGTCATTATTTAAAAACAACCCCGTAAGAAACGTTCAACGACGCGACCGTGCACCATTCGCTTATACATCAACTCGCTCCTTGGAGTGAGGTTCAAGTTGACTCGATGAGAGGCCGAGTTATTTGCCTGTATTAATGTTACTATATACTCACACGACACTCGTGCTGAGCGTATACCCCGTAATCAGGATTTCCGGCTTCGCTCAACTAAGACCTCACCTCGGAGACCACGCTGGGATAGAAAAGCGTGAAGTCGTATTCCCAGCCGAACTGACACGTCGTTACAGGAAGCTCGGAGGAGACGTCTTCCCAGGAAGACTGTGTGTCATCCCCAGTGTCCGCAGAGGCGTGCACCGCCAGCCACCGGGACAGCGTGGCGTTGGCCTCGTACATCCGACACCGGCTGAGGTGTCCGTCATCATCATGAGGCAAGGCCATCTCCAGGAGGTTCTCCTGGGAGACGTTGATGGCCGCGTACACGTCTTGAGGCAAGTGGCATCGATGCGGGGGTACCAGAAGACTGAAGATGTGCGCGAAGAGTGGCAGCACGCGGAGCGGCGCCACAAACACGCACAGGTACGCGATGAGCAGGTACTGGAAGCGACCGAAGTCACCCACCTCCCGCATTGCCTCTTCCAGTAACATCCTCTTGACTACAGGGCTTGTCCAGGAGAAAATGAGACGTTGGATTAAAACTTGTGTTTGGGCGAGTTGGTTCATACTGATTTAAAAGGTTAAAAAGCGCAAACAAAACGAGGAAAATAAGGACACAAAGACGACAGGACGGGCGCTACTCCGATAGCGCCCGTCCTGTCGTCTTTTTGTCTTCATTGTCCTCGCTTTGTTTGCGCTTTTTAACCTTTGAAAATGAGACGGGCTGCATAGCGGCAAAGAGGCACTGTTCGGATCTCCTACGAATTTGAGAGTTTGTTTACGCGATTGTGACGTGCGCAAAGAGGATTTTATTTACTTTTATATTCACTATTTATTTACTATTTTATTCATAGCCAGTGTTGTACGGAACGGCGTTCCAAGGAACGACGTTCCTGGAAATGATATTTCCGGAGGAACGAAGAAACGCCGCTGTTACATCTTGCATCGGTGAAACTGAAACGGGAACACGTTCAGTCTTCGAGGGAATGTAAAAAAACAAAGCTTTCCTTTTATTTTTTTATATATTTACAATTTTACCTTAATTAAGTAGGCATTTAGGCTTTTTTGTTTTATTTCGGCTATTTCAAATTTCGACTTCAAGGGATGGGGAAGTGTCCAAGAGATAGTCGAAAACAAAGAACTGGAACAAATGTGATCGTGGCGACTCGACACGTAGTTGGATGTGGATGATTTCACTCGCTAGCTTTATTTTAACTCTACTGATTATCCAGCAGAATGTTTTATTGAAACACGCAAACCTAACGTTAACGTAACGACACGTTCCAATCATATAAATGTTACGGGAAGGCTTTCTTTTGATACGAACCGCTGGAACTTGTAACGGAAACCCGTTCTAAGTTTGAGAAGTGAGAACGAGCTTTCGTTCGTGTTTTGGAGGAAGGTGTACAGCACTGGCCATCAAAATCGACAGATCGACGTACTCAAGTATGATCTCATGTTGACTTATTTGTTTTACTCTTTAGTTCTTCCTCCCCTTCCTCTTCATACTGTCACGATCACAATTCACAGTAAGGCTGGACTCCATGGGGCAAATACGCAAAGAAAAATCGACAAATTTTGCCCGGCGGCGGGGAGGGGGGGGGAGGGGGTCGCAAATATATACATACACCTCGATTTTGGAGCAGTAAATTGTGTTTTAGAAAGAGGGGAAACGCCTCTGCTCCCAAATCACAGTAGAAATAGGCTCAAGCGTAGTGTCAGTGTATCAAGAGTAGCCTTACGAAAGTACAGGCGGCGCATTTACATGCAGATCGAGGAGCGTTCCGGAACACCTCATGTAGCATAATCATAGAAAGCAAGCATACTGTGTACCCCGCTTTTGGTAAGAATGTGGCGCTTACCTTTTTTTCCGTTCCAGTGAGCGGGTGTTTTAATCAGCGTGTGAAACGACGATGATGAAAAGAATATTATTATCGAATTTGTCTTGACGAGGCCCTCATGCCCACCCGTTTCAACAGCCTGCGAACGATGCACATGATATGGCTCCTCGGCGGACAAGAATCCATCTCTGCGTCACCGCGCTTATCTCATTTTATTGCGTTTACAAGACCAAGGGCTATCGTGTCATTAGGGGCACACGCTTGTCTCATCGGAGGATGAGCGTCTTCGAGGAGGGTGGAAAATGCGAAGGCTATACACGCTCCCCAGATTACGAGATCAACCACGACGTACACATAGAAAAGGGATGGCAGCAGCGTTGTATACCTGGGCACGTGCTTCGACACATATAAATGAAAAGCATAGGTATAGTTGTTAAAGCTATACTTAACGAGCAATTTAGCTATTTAGCTGTTTCACTTTAACGGGACAGTGCAACGATTTTTGTACTTTGCGTAAATACCACTTAAAATGTATTCTTGACGTTTACAACCCGTAAAACACGCGTTAGTTTTTTTCCTTGTGCAATGGTAATAAGAAAAACTGGAAACAAGCAGCGTTTTCCTGCTCAACTCGTAGCCAGAACAATCGGCAATGGCGTACCCAGGGGCGACGGCGCCCATGTCTACCTATGGCAAGAATTCTTTTCGCGCCCGTGCTGCTGCTGCTTCTGATGATGATCATGATTTTGGGCAAAAAACAGCGTGTCCACGAAAGCGTACCTGTGTTTCAGCACTTCCATTCCATTGCATTGTACTGAACACACGATAAAAGTATGAACCAAAATAAGCTCGTGTCAATCCACCTCCTAGTTCTCGCCTGGCACCCATATTTTGTAACAAAAGAAGAAAAGTGTCGACATTTAAAAAAAAAAACAAAAAAAACGTTAGTTCTGAATAATGCTGAACCACACAGAAGAGAAAAAACAAAGCAGGCGTGTTAACGGTTTGAATTACGAAGACGCTAAAAAGCCCAATGACCATAAAAAGGTCGCATGGAATATGTTAACAACTGTGACCAGACGACGATGACGACGCTCCTTCTTCTGACACCGAGAGCGCGAGCAGCGACGTTCCCAATTCCGCCATTATGAATAAACACGTTCCTTCGTCTGACTCCACAGTAGCAGTGTTACATATCGCCCCACGGTCGATTCGGTTAGCACTTTACTACATTGGCGACGACCCCGGAAAACCACGCGGGAAACGGTCCCCTGATCGGCGGGCCACCACCGGTCAGCTCCTTAGGCATGGCGTACAACGTTCCTCTCCTCGACGATGTCGCGGACAGGTGGGACTCGTATCTTAATAGAGTTATCTTATTAGGGGCTTTAATTAGAGTCGAAGCTTACTTCGAGGGAAATCAGACCACATCCGCAGCTCAAAGGCGAGCCCTCCTAGTCTTGGCACCAGGTCGAAGGCTGTCTGGGGAGCCCGCTGTCTGCCCAACTTTTGGAGGACCTTTGCCCTCGAGCGATCGCAAGCCGCAAAAGAACGCAGGCCTCCTTATTTTCCCCTTGTGTTTAATCGAAGAGCGGCTGCCGCTGCTCGACCTGTGACTTTTTTTTTTTTTTTTTAGCAGACAGTTCATTTTGTTTTTGGTAGACTGAGCAGTGCTTTACCGTCGTGCGTCCCAGTTATATGCAAATCTGAGTAAAGTCGAGCACCCGCACTTTCATGCTAAAATTGTGCACAACTTTTTTTTCTTTTTATCAAAAGTTTTTGCCATTTCGCGAATTCGAGTGTCTCACCGTCGGAATCCGGTACAAGCTGTTGTCGCTGTCCGCTCGATTCGTGGACTTCGTAACACTGCAGCCTGTCATTTTTACAGGGCTCTTTTACGCGCATGCAAAATTCATTGCGGTAAATGACGCAGCGGCTAACGGAAAACGCCGTCCCCTCGCTTTCGAACGAGAGCTCGCCGACTCGCCAAGATGGCCGGATGTGCCGGTCGCGTATCGCGTATCACTCCGCGAGAGCCGCAGACGCGAGCAACGCGATCGTCGTCCGTGTCGTCTGCTTAACATACCGTGAAAACGGATGTCCTAAAACATCGCTCGCGTTATAAAAACAGGATTGTACTGTACCCAGTTGACGCACATAATGTTCAATGACTTAAGAAGCCTTCGGCTCGTTCAATTTTAGTCTAGGATCTATATTTTTCGAACGCAAAGCGGAAAATATGTTCCCCGCAACTCGGCGCTCTGGAAGGCCGCTTTCCCGCACGAAGGTCGGCTCCAGTTCTGCCCACGTGACCACTCCTCCGCCAATACGGAGATGGCGGCGAAAGGAAAAGGAACGCGATACTCTGGCTCTCTATACAGTTACTCTAGGTTCGGGCTGGGTCGCTTTTCTCCTTTCTTTTGTTTACTTTTCTTCGCAGCTCTAAAACACACTCAGATACTTCCGCATGCGGCCACATACGCTACAACACCGCATATTTATCTCGAGTGAACGGAACTTGAACATCACAGCAGAAGGAAAAAAAAAGTGGGTATTTTTATCTGAACTTTGAGCTCTACCCAGAGAGTTGAAAATTGGTCGTTCTAACGACGGCACACTGAAAAGTAATTGTATCACTATTTCTGTTTTTTTTTGTTCAAAATAATAATCACGAGTAAATACAAGTAAAAAATATTGCAGTAAGAGGGCGAAGCATGTAAAATTAGTGGCATTTTGACAATATAGTCATGTATCGAAATGGACAGTCTGACCATTGCTGGCGCATAATATATATGTTCGTACTACAGGTGTTTTCTAGAGTAACGGCCGCCTCGTTGAAGCAACTAAGAATAGTAAAAAACAAACTTCCATAAAAAAGTGAATCGCTTTATGATATATTTCATGTTATCTTCAGACTTTGAAAAAATTTCTTCGCGGCCAAACGTGCATTTAGTTTCTGTCAACAAATGTAACTGAAAACTCGACAGCCGACAAATATCTGGCGTATCAGCAAAAAGAGCGGGAAACACGGAGATTGAACCGCAAGATCACAGTTTTCTTCGCGTAAAATAGTGCAACAAGCAATAGTACCTTATTATGTCATTTATTAAAAGACAGCAGGTATTACGAAGTTTTCATTCTGTTCTGTTCCCATTTGTTTGCAGATTGAGAAATGGAATGCCCAGATTGCCTCTGCAGCCCTTGCATAATTGTTCGGGGCTCTGTCAGGGTGGGCAAAGGCCAGCGACCATCTCCACAAAACTCAGGAGTTCGGAAGGTGTACTACCGCAAGTTTTGGGGCTGCTTGGCTAATTTAGGCGCCTGGCGTTGCCCGGCCTACTTAGAAAAGAAGGGGAACAGCGGCCAGCTCAACGTCATCACCAAGCGGGAAATCATGCCGAAATGTATCCTTGCCTTATTATGCCTAATAAATTAAATGTGTAGGAGTAATTACCCAACTTTTTAAATGTATTAAGAACCGAAATGTCAATTGAAAAGTTCTAGCGCTCATTGAGAAACACCCGAATTAGCTGTTTGCAACGTGATACGGCTCGCGTGGATTTCTTCTGACCAGTAATAAAGCTTATAAAACATGACAAAATACCCCGTGATAAAGCGCCCGCCCCATCATAAACTCAATTTCAAATGTCCCGGGATTTGTTTTTATAGGCGAAAAAAAAAAAAGATGCATGCAAAACGCGTGCTTCACGCTTTATTTATATCAGAAAAGAACTGCCCTCTGTTTTATATACAACGTTTTTTGTTTTTTTGTTTCCTTTTTCACCTACTAAATATTGGGAAAAAAAAACGTGAAAATTAACGCAATTGCGTTTTGTGGGTGTGAGCTATACGGCCAGGCGAGGATTAGGTTCAAGAAAGAACGCAACTAAAAACCGACTGATTACCTCAAATTTAATAATGAGATTGTTAATTATAAAAGAAAACGACATAGTTTATTTAGCACGTTGTTGGGCATAATCGAAAGCCACTAAATTGTTCAGTGAAAATTAACGCAATTGCGGTTTGTGTAGGTGAGCTATACGGCCAAGCGAGGATTAGGTTCAAGAAAGCACGCAACTAAAACCGACTGATTGCCTAAAATTCGATAATTAACGTTCTAGTTAGGAAAGAAAGCGGCATAGTATCTAGAAGGTTGCTGGCCATAATCGAAAGCCACCAAACCAACGCGCGTACACTAATATACGTCGTCCTGATAAGGCGTCCTCCTCATTTGGGCGCGAAAATATAGTTCTGATTTGATGTCGCCACCATCTCCGCGTGGCACAGGTCAACGCCATGAAGCCAAAGCGATAAATCATGCGCATCGCTGTGACAACGTCACTGCAGAAGGGGCGAGGAGCACGGTGGCCAAAAAGATTGCGGTAACACGATTCGCGTCCAAATTTGGTTTTCTAGGACGCCGTGAACTACTTCACGTGCGTTACATCTCTCTAAAGAATGATTTGGTGTTTTTGATGACTACAGACAAGGCGCAAACCGCAATTCCGTAACTCTGACGGCTTTTTAGATGCGGAGCATCTCTTGCTCGGGGCTATGTCCCGCGGCGTCGTAGTCCGCACTCGCACTACGCACGCGCAACTCTCCTTCCCTCTCTCCAACAGCTGCGCGTTACTCTCTCCGCTCTCTCACTCTACCAGCTGCCTGCACTGCGCGTTCGTTCGCTTCTACTACACCGCGCGCGTACGCGCAACTCTCCTCCTCTAGTCTCCTCTCCTTCAAGTGTGAATATAAGCAGCGGTAGCGCGCGTTCCCCCGGAGGAGTGAAAGGAGGATAGTTTTGGGCGCGCGGGTCGCAGCGCCACGCCAGGGCTTTCCAGTGGGGTGGGCTTTCCCCGCAACTCTGTGGCTGTCGTCTGCTAGCGTTTCTCGGCCGCTCGCGTCCGCCGCAGCCCAAATCCGGCCGGCCAAAAGAAATCAGTCAAGAAGGGAATAAATTAATTACGATCCGCGATGCTCCGCATCACCCCATGGTTCCCCTCGGGAAGATGGTATAAATTTTTTAGAAAAATGTCTTGTCGTTAAAAAAGTCACCCTGTATAGACCTTTTCTGTGTACTCTCGTCCCCAGCCACCTAATAGGCGCATCCGGTATGGGCGACGAAAAAATAATCCAACGTTTCAACCTGCAAATAGTAAAAAAATAAAGGGGAGGCAAAACGAGAAAGTGTGCCGGTTACGCTTATATCCTAAATGCCCTCTATTGGCGTGGCAAAGGCAAAACAATGTTTTCGCCCATACTGGAAGTGACGTCAATTCAAGATGGCGGCGCACTTGCAGAAAAGGTCTATAAACACGATTGTAAGTCAGTTTTTTACGACGGGCGACATAATTACGGCACGGAAGGAGACGTTGACCACGGATTATCCACAGCCACTGTTTTTTTCGTACGAGAATGAGCAAACATTTGATACCAAACAAAATAGATTTAGCTTTCACCAAATTCGGCTTGTTTACTTAATTCAAATCAATATTTGATTTATTACACTTATTTTGTACCCGCACACGTCTACTTTATTCCCTAATGAGTTACAAGTGATAATTACAATGTTTTTCGTCGTGTAAGGCTATAAACAATTTATTAACAAATTATTAACAATCGGAGCTATACGATTACGCGAGGCGCGTTTGAAGATATTCAAAATTGTTCTGAGTACACAAACAACTTCTCAAGCTGTTCGGGGCCTTTCCTACACGCAGTACCAAGTATAAAGCCAAAACCCTATAGAGGAGACCATCTCTGTCGACTCAACGCGCAAACACGATGTGAAGCGTGTTGTGCGTACGTTGGAAAAGAGATACCCGCGAGCGAACCATAGCGTCGAATGTCCAGGCATCAAAATGTCCGTGCACCGAAATATCCGCGCAACGAAAAGTCCCACACCGAAAAGTCTTTGCAGCGAAAATTCCGTACACTAAAATGTCTGTGCACCAAGAAGTCTGCACCGAAATTCCCTACAGCAAAACGCTCTACACCGAAAAGTGCTAGACCCACCACGGATGGGATCCTCCGTCATCTATGGAGCGCCATACCTGAGATACCGACAAACGCCGCTCGTACTTCCCGTTGTCGCCATGAATTCGCCTAAACAACGAAAGAAGCCAAATTAGATATTTATATTAAAATTGATATTTAAATGACTACTTCTTTGAACAGAACAAGTTATTTGTGCTCTCAAAACAGCAAGAATCGTCCTCCAAACCAATGCTGCAAAAAGCCAATCCAACTCGTTGGGAAGAGCAAGTGTCAAGCTCCCTCAAAAGTCAAAACAGCTCCTCGGTTGGTTCAGCTCCTTGTCGCAGGTGTGCCGGCTGGCTTCTGGGTAATCTTTTCAAATCCTTCAAGCTTTCATTTTCCCCACCCCAAACTTGCCCCCCCCCCCCCTCTAAAAAAAAAAAAAAAATTAGGCAGCCAAAAAAAAAAAAAATCGAAAAATGGCAAGAAGGAAACGAGAGGCGAATGCCCCTTTTCACAGTGGCGAAAGGGAACGTGAGGGTCGGCTTCCTTCTCTCTGCTTGCGGGCCGGCCTTTAAGCAAGCTTGATCTTATCAGCTCCACTCAATATCGGTGACCTAAATTTTGGTCCCAAATCGTTGCTTCGCCTGTCATGGCTTACCTGTCGACACCTTGGTATGGGATGGGGTACCAGTCCTCCTAAAAATGGTGCAATGTCCATCGCGTCTGCACTTTATCTCAGCCTGTCTTTCGCCCTGGTACCCCAAAAATTAGGTGAGCTTTTGTCCGGTTACCCAGTGAGCTCGTACACAAATAGAAACTCATTGCGACGTCAGCTGCTTCCTCATAAAAACGCGGTTAATTAATTCGAATTACTTTTTTTACTCGCCTTGCAATTTTTTTACATCTCTTTAAAGCATCTCAGATTTTTCTTCTACATTATGGTAATTCCGTCGCTTTAGCTTTATGGCATACCGCCCCCGACTACGTAAACTTGAAGATTTTCTTGATAAAATTGATACCTGAACGTTAAGCCGGGGTCACACTGCTTATAAATCTTACAAAGGACGGTCTGCGGACAGATTCGAACGCGAGTCACCGCGAGATTTGTGATTCGATTGCTGCAGAGCAATGAGTTGAAGAAGAAACACGGCACGCGGCATTCGAACCACGGATATCGCGATAACTGAAAGGGGTCTCAACGCGGGCACGTAGCCAGGATTTTGTTTCGGGAGAGGGGGGGGGGGGCCCTCCCGTGACAAAATGTTGTATGAGGGGGAGGGGGGAGAGGAGGTCCCAACAAAATGGAAGATTTCGGGGGGGGGGGCGAGCATTATTCCCCCCCCCTGGCTACGTGCCTGCCTCAACGTTACTGGAGCAAGCTTGTTCCAGTAACGCTGTCGTGTCAGTCAGACTGTCTTTTGAATGAAGTGTAATGCCCGTGTCCCACTACAGCGACATACAGAAACAAAACACAACGACAAGCCTCAAACCAGAGTCTTTCGCGATTTCAGGGGCTTTGTAGAATAAAGGAGGCTATGCTCAAACACGAGCATCATGCACGCGAGGGTATCTTTGGCAGGCTTGCAATCCCTCGTGCTCACTTCACGAGCACCGAACGACTATACTTCGTTTCAGCTTGGGTCCAGACGCAGGCGATACCTACAAGCGCGAGCTCCGGGCTTTCAGCGACCATGCCAAGCACGCGCGCTCGTGCAATGCAAGCACTGTTCAGGGCCACACGCTCGCGCCTCGTAGCATCGGCTGCGTCTGGACCAGTGTTGCCACAGCTGCTCAGAAAATAGTAGTATATTTCAGCTTGGAAAATCAGCAAAAATCAGTAAATTTCTAAATTTCGGTAGTCTCTTTTATTATTATTAGTTTTGTATGTGTTGTATGGTTATTAGTATTATTTATTTTGACAGCACATGTGAAAAATGCCGCAGAAAACAAAAGGGATCAGTGAAGAAAGTAGAAACTGTATGTAAATCAAACTTCCCAAGACCTCTTCCTGCAATATCCGGAAGTCAGATGCCGTGCGACTATTACAGGATTAGCAGAAATCAGTTAGTCTTTATCGCTTGGTGGTCTCCTAAATCAAGTAGTTTCACACTTCTGGTTCTTTGAGTGTAAAATTTGTTGCCGGAATTTATCTTAAAAAAACCCCATATCCCGAGGGGTCCAAATTTCAATGATTTTTTGACTGGTCGAAAACCTGCGCTGAGATAGACCTCAGGCAACGTAGTAATTATACGGAGAAAAAATCATGGTGGCAAACTTATTTTTGGAAGTTATAAGCAAATTAAAACCGCTCAAATCGCAATGTATACGGCAAGGCCAATGGCAAGCGCGAAGCGAGGTCCGTCCTCACAGATGGCTGACCGTGCCGTCACCCTGTAGTGACTCTAGCTTTGACAAGCCTTCTCCCTCTTTCCCATTTTGTACACCAATCCACCCACGTTTAACTATACCCTGCATTGCTTTGTCACGTGAAATGACGAGCCAGTGACAAATGCGCCTTGTGAGTGTAAAGGATTGGCTCTCACTTTTCCCCTCCAATGTCTTCTCACAACGCCTACACACACACACAAACACTTGAAATGACCCGCCGAAGTGCGCCGAAATAACTCGAGGGCACGCCTTGAAGCAAATAGTAGTAGTTTTGGACCACGTGTAGACAAGAAAGGAAAAAGTCAGTAGATTCTGCGGTGTTGTCACTGAATCAGCAGAATTCTGAAAAATCAGTAGATCTACTGATAAATCAGTAGGAGTGGCAACACTGGTCTGGACCCAAGCTGAAACGAAGTATAAACGCCTGCCAAAGGTACTATCGCGAGCATGCTGCATGGGTTTGAGGCTTGTCGCTGTCTTTTGTCTCTGTCTGTCGCTCTAGTGGGACGCGGGCATAAGCGGTGTGACCTGGGTATTAATTTAGAATTCTATGTCGGGTCATTGGATCAAAAAGGAGCAAATCCCATTCCGTCTCCTCATTTGTTTTGTACCCAAACGTTTGCTTAGTATAATTTTTATTTACCAATTACCTAGATCGGTCGCACATATAAAGTCGGAGGGCACAGAATGTGAAATATGTGCGATAGACGAGCTGCCTTCGTAGGAGTATTTTGCACTTTTGTTTGGCCACCTCAGACACCACACATCAAGTGTACTCCGAATTTTTCCGTGGGATAATGGCAAGTTTATTTTTCTTCTTCTGTTGGCAGGGGGCATAAAAAACTTCGAGATTTTGCCTCTTGCCTTTGACTGTGAGAGCTTATGAAGACGGAAGTAGTAGAACGTGACGAAATGGAGCTCCTGACCTTGCCGAGTGACACTGCGCCAGTCTGCCTAGAGAGGAGCCAAGAGGCTTCTATAGACCCTTTCAGAAATTCAGTCTGGCCACTTCGATCACTATCATCATCTGTGGAACGGCATCTGTGCCATACCAATGGCGGCTTTCTAGTGACTGATAAACAACCTCCTTGCTGATAAAGGAAGACGTTGAAGATGTCTCCTAAGCGAATGATGCGAGGCCTGTACATTCGGGGGTTTTGTACGACGCGACGTAGGAATGGAACACAGGAGCTACGTAAGCGTTCATTTCTAATAACTCTAGATTCAGTCAATCTGTGGATCGGCACACAATCGGCTTTAAAGCCCTTTGGTGTATAGAATGTTTTAGAGGCCTCGGTGTGGGCTGGAGCTTTGTTCTGCCTGCAGGTTCTCGGTCACCACCGAACGTGAAAGTGATTGAGAAAGAACTGACATTGAACAATTCTTCGCGTGCCGTTGACTTGCGAGAGAAAGTGACGCAGTGCCAATACAATTTCATTTCCGCCATTGATATGGCAAAACGTAAACTGCTATACGAACCACCAGATGGCACTGAATTTAGGAAAGGGTCAAGCACATTGAAGACAAAGATGTTGAGACAATCTAGGAGCCCAGTTGGCCCAGTGTAATATAGCTAACATTATACCCCATTCACACGACCGTAAAGGTACTGTACCTTTAGCTAAGGGACCTTTATTCTCTGCGGCCAATCAATTAACGATCTTCCACGCGTGGCGTGTGCTCGCAACCCAAGAGCACGTGCTGATTTGCCGATAGCAAAGGGGCCTATGTTAAAGGTACCTTGTGTTGACCGTCTGAAGGGGGTATTACTTTGATTATAGACGCTTTACACACGCGCCAGGCTGAGCCGCCATAGCCGACCTTCTCTTGTTTTACCGAAATACCGAGCCACTGAAATTGGTGTGGACGAGCCTCCACAATGACCAATGCTGGGGAGAAAGACAGAATAAAATCTAAGATGGCAATAACCTCGCCTGCTATGATAATAATCAAGTGAAGTAAACGTAATAAGGGGAAACAAAAAACTGAAGGTCAGTTATGGCGGCGCCCATGCACAGCTGCTGCAAAGCGTCTATAGCGAAGGCTAGAGCACGAGTTCATAGCACTGCAAGAGGATCCGGGTGCACCAGAGCTCATGCAGCGGGATTACGTTGTTTCGCTTTTCCAGACTTCACTCTGCCGTGACGATCGCTCGCTCCCTCGCTCGCTCAAAATGTCTTAAAAAATACAGGCTTTTAGGTTACGGTGGAAGAAACACAGTTTCGCTTCTACCGTGTTCCACGCCAAACTCGTCAAATTAAAGGACCCATGAAACGAATTTTGGACTGCAATAAATCAATTTATATTGGTATTTTACTAATAGCACATCGTTCAGTGGGCCAAAAGAAAAAAAGGTAGAAAGTCAAAAGCCTGACTTTCGGTACGAAAATTTGAAAACACAGCGGACTATTTCGTACATCCTTCCCTTCGTAAGCTCGCTGCCTTTTCTCTGCGATACATCCGCGGACCCCGCAGCGCGTCATCGGGCCCCCGCAGCGCGTCACCGGGCCCAAACGAACGTCACACGACACCGGAGCTCACTTAATCCCTTCACCCCTAAGCTGACATTGTGGTGGAAGCTACGCGCTTGCCGGACCAATCAGCCGCCCCCTTTCATCACCTCACCTCATTCTCTGCGGGTGGGTATGCGCGAGAGAGCGTGATCACGTGGCAAAAGTGTGGCTGGCCCAAGGAGCACGTAGCTTCCACAGCACTGTCAGCTTCGGGGCGAACGGGGTGGGGAAAGCAACTTTTGTCTGAATTTTGAGCGACGGCTAATCTTCTAGGGGGAGAATGGATGTGTCCGGATTAGACAAACAAGAGTCCGAGCAAGAGGGGACTCCCCCTTGTCGTCTTCTTGAACTGTTTGCTAGAATGCGCGATTTATGAGTTGAGGAGGAAAGCTAAACGGGAAAAAGTTGGAAAAGCGTTTCATGACTCCTTTAAAGGAATACTTCAACAAAATTTGAAATATTCCCGTCGTGTTAAAAAATAGGTTGAATATGATCCACAATATCCGTAAATGACAATCGCACGTTTGTATTTTGATCCGGGTGGCTGTATTTTTTGTTATAAGCGGCCCACTCTGGCAAGCGCTTGGAGGAGGCCCGGCTTAGAGCACGTGACATCCAACGCAATCGTGACGTA
Organism: Ixodes ricinus; assembly: GCA_037355805.1. Taxonomy (NCBI): domain Eukaryota; kingdom Metazoa; phylum Arthropoda; class Arachnida; order Ixodida; family Ixodidae; genus Ixodes; species Ixodes ricinus. Next base: position 35,709 of record JAZHYW010017614.1, on the reverse strand, counting down.
GGTCGTCTCAAGGTGAGCAAAGCTACGGCGAGGCTGACGTCGAGAGGATGGCCTAGTCGTTCCAGCCACCGAAGCGGCTGCTTTTGTACGAATTTTGAGTGACGGGTTAATCTTCTATAATCTTGTAGGGGACAATAGCGACTTCTGCGACACACAAAGGGATTCTCGGGAAGAGGGGAGTTCCTCCTTCCCCCTTCTCTCGTCGTGGCCGGAGGCGAGACGACCTCCGTCACTAGCTGTCAAGGTTCCTAGACGGCATTACAAACGAGGGTTAGCGACATCCATCAGGTGCTCTTTGCTAATCGTTTAATTCGTTTTAAAATTACTTTTCGAGACTTTTTTAACAAGATATTGGTATGTTCCATATGATACTGCTCTTTCGAACACATATAGACCAAAAAATGAGCTCCGAAATTTCGTTGTAGTATCCCTTTAAAGGGATACTTCAACGAAATTTGAAATATTCCCGTCGTGTTCAAAAATAGGTTGAATATGATCCACCATATCCGTAAATGACAATCGCACGTTTGTATTTTGATCCTGGTGGCTGTATTTTTCGTTATAAACGGCCCACTCTGGCAAGCGCTCGGAGAAGGCCCAGCTTAGAGCACGTGACATCCAACGCAATCGTGACGTAGGTCGTCTCAAGGCGAGCAAAGCTACGGCGAGGCTGACGTCGAGAGGATGGCCTAGTCGTTCCAGCCACCGAAGCGGCTGCTTTTGTGCGAATTTTGAGTGACGGGTTAATCTTCTATAATCTTGTAGGGGGACAATAGCGACTTCTGCGACACACAAAAGGGATTCTCGGGAAGAGGGGAGTTCCTCCTTCCCCCTTCTTCCGTCGTGGCCGGAGGCGAGACGACCTCCGTCACTAGCTGTCAAGGTTCCTAGACGAGCATTACAAACGAGGCGTTAGCGACATCCACCAGGTGCTCTTTGCTAATCGTTTAATTCGTTTTAAAATTCATTTTCGAGACTTTTTTAACAAGATATTGGTATGTTCCATGTGATACTGCTCTTTTGAACACATATAGACCAAAAAATGAGCGCCGAAATTTCGTTGTAGTATCCCTTTAAAGGGGTTCGGAAACAAATTGAAATATCCAAATTTTGTTCGGAAATGAGTCAAGCATGACGGGTAATAACCGTAAATGATAATCGCACGTTTGTATTTTGATACGACTGGCTATATTTTTCGTTCCAAACGGTGCACTCGAGCGAGCGCCCGAAGAGAAGCGAACGGAGAGCGCAATGCGTCATGGGATATCCGGCGCAAACAAAAACAGAAAGAAAAGATTCCCCGCATTCGTGACGTAGCAAGGCTGGCGTGGGTTATGAGCTTTGCCCTTGGTGGCGTTGTCAGCGTTGTGGTGGTGTCAATAGCGTCAGCGCGTTACAACCGAGCCGTTCGAAGTGCCCGTGGGGTGACGAGCGTGTGGCTGGCCCAAGGAGCACGTAGCTTCCACAGCACTGTCAGCTTAGGGCTGAACGGGGTGGGAAAAGCAACTTTTGTCCGTGTTTTGAGCGACTGGCTAATCTTCTAGGGGGAGAATGGCTGCATCCGGGTGCACAAACGAGGGTTCCAGAAAGAGGGGAGTCCACCCTTTCCGTCTTCTTGGATTGTTTGGTTCAATGCGCGATTTGTGAGTTGAGGAGGAAAGCTAAGAAGGAAAATGTTGAAATGCCAAAGAGCGGCGCTGCTCCGAAGGAATCTGCTACGTCATGGCTACGTAGCAAGTTCCCCAACGTTGCTAGATTACCTCCCAAATAGGCTCCGCATGCATCCACCAGGTGCACATTGAAAGATAGTTTAATTAGCTTTAAAATTAGTTTCCTTGTGCCTTTCAACGGAAGACTGGTGTTTTTGAGGTTAGGGTGCAACCTGCAACACATTCAAGCTAGAAAATGAGCGCTGGAATTTCGTTTCCCTACCCCTTTAAACGGGTCTCCAAGCAGAAAGGAGCGAAAACAGTGCGCGCCATCTATCGGTTTTCTTTCCAACGAATTCTCGCGACGACGAAGGAGCCACGCGTGCACTGATCGCTCTAATCCCCACCCCGTTCTCGGCCCTTACGCTTTCCTTAGCCTTGCCGCCGTGACCGGCCTTCCCCCTCTTTCGGCCTCGACACCCCTCCTGGCCCTTTCGCAGTCGTCGGCCTAGCCCCCGCACTCGGCAGTTCCGGCTCGCTCGGCCCTAATCCACGCTCGGTCCTTCCGTGAGGGTCGGCCCAGAGGGATGCTGCCGTTGTAGTCAACTTCCCCCGATTGTGGACACACGTATTGTACAGCTAATGATAGATAATTCACAATAGGGAGTAAGCACAATAAAGCAGAAGAATATGTCAACGCAAGCCCTAAAGCTTAAAAATCGACGTACTATACTTCGTTTCAGCTTCGGTCCAGACGCAGCCAAAGCTACAAGCGCGAGCTCCTGGCTTTCAGCATCCCTGCCAAGCACGCGCGCTCGTGCAGTGCAAGCACTGTTCTGGGCCACATGCTCGCGCTTGTAGCATCGGCTGCGTCTGGACCGAAGCTGAAACGAAGTATACCTGGGTTCTACTCAGTTGACCCTTATGCTGACAGTACGGTGGGAGCGACGGGCTCGCAGAATTAATCACCAGCATTTCTATTCGTCACCTGGCTTCCCTCTCTGTGCGTGAGTATGGACGAGAACATGATCACGTGGCAAAGAGATGACGGTATGAGTGGTTTAACGAGCGCGTATCTTCCACCCCACTGTCAGCCTACGGGGTGAACAGGGTATCGGGAAAATAATCCGCTCAGCGTACACCGTCCGTCGGGCCAAGGCTGCGAAGAGAACCGACGAAGCGAATTTCACCTCCAGTGGCATTTCCGAAGAGAGGAGCAGGGCGTGCGCACGGCCCCCAAATTTTTTTTCCTTTTTTGTCAGGCGATTTATTATGGTGTCGGAATACTACCCAATTAATATTTTGCTACAGAGTCACGTATTTTTTTAATAAAGCCAAAAAACGCAACTGCGCGAAACCGAAACCGAAACGGAGAAGTGGAGAGGATAGCGTGAGTGGCAGAAGTCACGTGGCTACACCCGACCGTGCGGGTTTTTTTTTTCTCCTCTTTCCGCTTGCATGTAGCAGACGAAATGCGTTCGTTCGCCGAGCGCTAACTTTGCACTTATGTTTGTTCCGCTCGCTGTTCTGTACTTCAAGATGAGTTGTTTTGTACATTTAAGTGTTGGCAATTAGTAGTGAGTGCCCGAGTGCCGTGGTGAATTCCCGTGATCAGCTCCGAAAAGAATACTCCCAAGATGTTGCGTGAAGAGTTGCCTCACATGTCCTGCATCTGAAAGTGGCATTGTGCGGCAGAGTGCACAAATTTCCGAAAGATCAACGGGTCGGGATCAATGGCTGGCTGCAATTCCTGTAGAACCATTACGCGAAGCTCGGAAAGCGGACGCTACCCGATTCATATGCTCCTTGCATTTTGTGGAAAGTGATATACATTGAGTTCGCAGGTGTCAAAAATGGAATCCATACCATTTAGTTCAGCGACGTATCGTCCACAACAATTGTTTCTTTTTTTCAGTGATAATTGTAAAAAAAAAGAAATGTAAACATCGCAAAATGCTTGACAAACAAAACAAAAAAGGTACACCCACAACAGGAATCGAACCCTGGCCCTCTGCGTGTGAATCGGACGTCTTTCCACTGAGCTACTGAAGGAACTCTCTCATGCGTAGTTATGCAGCGGGTAGACTGTATGTCGGAAGTTTGCTGCCGATTTCCCTTCAATACATGCACTCCCGGCTTGAAGTCGAGCAGCACCACGCATAGGGCACATTCGCACCTCGTAAAGTAACCGTACGCGTGCGTATTCAACTCGAAGTACGCACTTCGTGCTTGACGTTTGAGCGAGCGATGTCTTCAGCCAGGAGAAGGGACGACGGCTCGGCGGCGTCTTCGTGCAATCGGCTTGCCGGTCGGGCGTGTCGTACGGGATGGATATCAGTTCTTTTGATCGGTCCGAAATTTCTCTTTCGAAGAAAGACAGAATTCGCCAGTACCGTGAACGACAGTTCTGAAGTAGAGGTCCAACGTCCGTCGTCCGCTGCCATCCGCTAGTGCTAGTCCCACGATACGCGAAACGACGCCATGTTGAGAATTATGCAGTGAACGCACAGAAAGCTTCCGGTTGTCTGTGCTACCTTTTTTTCAATCAACGTATTTGCAGCTTTTTTGAAGCCACAAAAAATGGGTTTCATATTTTTTTCTATTTTTAATATTGACTGTGTGCCTTCAATGACCCACGACTTTGATTAAATTTGGTGGTCGCATCGATACCTTAGAAAACGGCCCGTGACCACGGAAAAGAGAGTGAGCGAGACTCGAACCGGCCAGTTCTTGATCGGCGGTTTTCGGGCGGGAAGAAACCGAATTTCGAGCCGCAAATTCTGTTCTGGGTAGTTGGGCTCTCATATGTCACGTACAACTAAAAACCTCGGCGAGCATAAATACCCTGTCAGTGTCCCTTTAAGTGTCGAGGCCGGGTCGCCATCCTGTGAGCCCGATGTCCTTGTGAACAGAAATTTGGCGTCGGATGGCTCTGTTACAATATCCTTGGTCGTTTAACCCCCCTCCTTCGTTTCCCTCCCTGCTACTTTGAGTACATGAATATTTGCGTAGAAGGGCCATCCGCGTCCAGAAGCTCCTAAAGTATGAAGTCTTGTGATAATGATACCACTATGCTACGTTTCATTTTTCGGCTAGTATCGACAATGAAGTTGTGCGCATAGCTAATGACACCATAAAAAACTTATAAACTTGGGCTAGTTCAAAAAATCTAAAAATAAGTGACAACAAACCGAAAGCTCTCTTCTTTCGCCCCAAAACTAAGTATTATGACCTTACATGCGATATTATTTCAAACTCCTTTCCTGTCGAACTAGTAAGTTTTTTTAAAACATTGGTGGTGCTATTTTCGAAGTACATGTCGTGGATCAAACACGTTGACATGGATCGTGGACCGAAAACGTCGAACGACACCGGCGAGTTTCTAAACTCGCTTGTGTCGTTGACACAAGGCGTGGTTAGATACTTGGTAGCTCTCCATTTGATGTCGAATATGTCAAAAACTTCCTGGGCCTATATATTCACATAGTTGTCTCGATAATATTTAAAGGGGAGGGAGAAGGAGGTGTGTGTGTGTGGGGGGGGGGGGAGGGGGGTCCTACCAAGTCCAAATTACCCGGCTTCGAGGCCTATACTTGGCCTCTTCATCAGGGGTGACTGCAACGGCCATTGACGGTGGTGACAATGTGTGTGTGCGTGTTGGGCGGGACGAGAGCGTTTTTCTGACCCCTCATCGCATTGTTTACTTGGAATTTTTGCAATATTTATAGGAGGAGAGGGGCGGGCTATCAAACCCATCCCCTCTCCCTCTGTTCCAACGCCACCCCGAGGTACATAACGTTTATTTTCAATGTCATATTCATATGTTACGTTCAGTCGTGACAATACAGGATTGTTGTTAGCTCTTTAGTCGGACTGGCCGTTATCCTATATCATACGCTTCACCATATTAGCTGTTTGCAAGCATAAGGAAGGGGTTTGCTTTGTTTCTGTCCCGTAGGAAAGTGGGTTGAGGACAATGTAACCCTAAAAGTCGCCGAAAAGCGTTGTGTCTTGTTTTTCTTTCTTTTCTTTACAGCAAACTGCTTTTCACCCTGAAAGAAAAACAATTAGGCAAACTCGCGTCTTAGTTTTGCATAACTGATGGCGTATCAGAAAGTATTCTTCAACTTCAGCGGTCGCAATCGTACAAGGTGTCAAGTTTTTTTTTATGTTTTGCATTTTAGAAGCCAATTACGAGTTTTGATTGTTTACTTGCATCCAGAAGAATGAAATGTGAATAGAACAAATACTAAAATTTTGTGCTCATGGAATTTACGTAGTTATCATCAGGACATCACAATTTGTAGCGCGTGATAAAGGGGGCAAAGCTGGTTCTTTTAATGTTGAGACGTGAATCTGATAAGCTCATATAATATTCACAGCGAAGGCCTAGAAATCCGCTTTGAAATTGTAACGTTTATCAATTTTCTAACCTGAACATCAATAAAACAGCGTTAAGCGATTACTAAGTTATCCGATGAATCCAAGTTTAATAGAATCTTCAGTACCCCTCTAACACGAACGTTATTCATTGACCTCTTTATGTAGTATAGACCTTTTCTGTGTACTCTCGTCCCCAGCCACCTAATAGGCGTATCCGGTATGGGCGACGAAAAAATAATCCAACGTTTCAACCTGCAAATAGTAAAAAAATAGGCGGGAGGCAAAACGAGAAAGTGTGACGGTTACGATCATATCCTAAATCTATTGGCGTGGCAAAGGCAAAACAATGTTTTCGCCCATACTGGAAGTGACGACAATTCAAGAAGGCGGCGCACTTGCAAAAAAGGTCTATAATAACACCGACGTTACTAGTGTTCTCTATACAAAACACCTGCTTAGTTTGCAAAGCTCCCGGAGTCGAATATTTTAAGTGCGGCCCCTGAAAATCTGAGTTAGAAGGTCTTGTGTTTTAGCTGCAAATCCAGGTTACAAGCATAAGCACATACACATATATTCGGAAACAACGATACAACCTCTTGATCTTCAGATCTACCGATACACTCCAAAGGCAATGTTGTTATGATTTGTTTGAAGCTTTGTGTTGTTAGGCACGCATTATTTGCCTTTAAATGAGGAAAATATAAGTTTGTCAAAGCTGACGGATCTATATAAAATAAAACTAATATTCTTTCTCAGCATCACTAAAAAAAAAGAATCTTTGCCACAAACAGTAAGCGACTGGTTGCTTAGAACATCTCGTTTTTGAAGCCATGTGCTCCTGCGCCCGACGACTGGACCGCACGACCAGCCGACCCAGTTGACCACCGCCCACCGCCACCAGCAAACTTCTCTCTCACTTCGAGGGGAGAAGGGAGAAGGGAGGGAAGACGAAGGGTGCTTAGCGCTCATCGGCTCAGCGCGTCCGACGGCGACCCCGCTCCCCGCTTCTTCGCTAGTAGTCCGCTCATCGCGCCATCTGGGGGCTCCTAGGGGAACTAAAGCAAATGTCTTCCAACCCTGGCCTTGTCGGTTATTAATTTTCGTTTTATAAGCTTCATTCGACGATTCTCAGAATTGTCGCATAATCTGAGGAGGTGACCAATGGCTAACTTCACTTGTGACGAAGTTTTCAGTGAATAGGAGCAGCCGTAAGTACCAACACAATTGGCACGCCTTTGCAAAATTTGAATTCCAAACGTATACACACCTGAAATTGGGCATGCGAACGTCTTTTCGAAAGAAGTTTGTGTCTTTTCTTTTTTTTTTTTAGAGGTCAACTCAGAGGTGGTGAAATATTAAAGAAAATGCAGAAACGGCGGCCGTACGCTCGTCGTGTGCATACTAGTTTGAAAGCTTCGCTGCCGGGAGTCTTTACTGAACAGGAAAACATTGAGAACGCCATAGTTAAGGTTGACAACGAGCAGGATTAGAGCGCCTTCATACACACACGCTTTTGCTGCAATGGTGACATCGCAGCTATTTTCTCGTCCAATCGTTTTTTAATGCGAAAGCGTTAACTGTCTCATGGAGGGAGCCGACGTCATCAGCTTTGAAGCCGCGCCACACGGCACCTAAACTCCTTTCTCCAAGTGAAGCCAGCTCCCAGCTATGAAACCACGAGAAAAGCCTAGCCAAATGGCACCTAGTTTCCCCTGATCCAAAAGGAGCTGTGTGAAGCTGATGGATTTCGGCTTCGATCTCACCGGCCTGGCGCGTCGTAGTTTCAAGAAACAAGGCTCCCATTGCTGCTGCGCGTCAGTTTGAACAACCACCACCCTATGGCACTGCGTGTCCGCGAGGCAGCGGCTCCACCGCTCCACGCCCAAGGTCAGCGCGCCGAGGAGAAAGTTAGCGCTCGCGCTCGACCGACTGTCGACGCAAGTACGTACGCCACAGACGGAATAAGAGCGACGTGCATGCTTTCGCATTCTCAACTCATAAGAAGTGCTTAGGTGTACCTCGAGCCTTTTTGTTTTGTTTTTTGAAGTGCGGGCAATACGGTGTGACTCAGCTCGAGCGCGCAACCTTAACTAATGCTTAAACGCCATAATTTTACCGCATAATGGGGTCCTTACACGACGGCTACTTTTTCCGGGTGATTTCGGATAAGATCGACCATAGGGTGGCTGGTCGACGTTTTTAAATCAACTGATGTTTTTATAGGCCATTGTCTAGTGTCTGGTATAAACAAATCCACACTTAGTTCTGACCAGAAAAAAAATTAGGGACAGGAACAATCGCAAGGCATGAAGAGGTGGACAGTTGCATTAACGCGCCCTAATGGAGGGGCATATTTGAAAGTAAATAACTAAAACGATAAAATTAGGAGAATTCTAATACTTCTTAGAAACAAACTATGGATACAGCTTGTTTGTAATATATAGTATTAATATTTGTTTAAATTAAAGATTTTTTCTAAAAATTTCCAAACATGCCTGCTTGAACCACAATTGGCAAAATTTGAAAGACTGTATCTCATGAAACAATATAATCACTATCATGTAATTTTCAGATAATATTCTACTTATATATGGCAATTCTTTAAAAAAACATATTAGGTATCTGAGTGATACGATAGCCGTGATATATTTAGGAAAACATGGGAAAAAAGTCAAACAAAAACTTTCGATGCGAAATAAAAAAAAAAAATACCACCTTCGATTTTTTTTTAAAATTTGGGTACCCTGTCATATTCTATTTCGACATTCATTTCTATTAAAACATGTTGCATTATTTGATTGAGAATGAAGACACAACTCCCCCAAAGTAGGGTCCTTTTTCAAAGCTACACTTAGCAGTGCCCTATACGAGAAGTGACTCCGAGTTCCAGCTTCAGGAAACGTAAGGCACGTCTTTGATATATTTTTATTCAGATCAGGCCATTGACGACTAGAGCAATTGGTCACACAGTGAAAGAGAAGAGAAACTATATACAGCACTTTACATACAGCGTACAAAGAGGCTTCATATTAGAAACTAGTCATTCGAGAAAAGCTGATGCAGTGTGAAGTTTTACCTTCCGGTATATTTTATATTTAGAATAAAATAAATAACTTTACTTCCACACACAAAATAAAGATATAATGCTAAAATTATTTAGGTCAGCTATGTATTTCCGGGGACAAACCATTTCAGGGGAGGGGTGCCACTGCGCCGGACTGTACAAGAGCTTCGGTACTCTCGGTGTACGAATGGTGTTTTTGTTTTATACCCATCGGAAGTTTTCGTTGTTTGACTTTTTCCCCATGTTTGCCTAAATATAAGCCGATTAACGTGTCACTCAGATACCTTATCTATTTTTTAAATATTAGCTATATATAAGTTAGCTGTATATAAGTAGGATACTGTCTGAAAAGTATTTGATGGTGATTAAAGTATTTAATGAGATATAGGCCTCCAAATTTTGCCAATTGTGGTTCGAGGAGGCATGTTTGGAAATTTAAAAAAAAGAAAGAAATACAACTTAAATACATATTATTACTATATATTACAAACAAGCTGTATCCATAGTTTGTTTCTAAAACGTAATAAACTTCTCCATAATTTTATTGTTTCAGCTATTTACTTTCAAATATGCCCCCTCCATCAGTGCGCGTTAATGCAACTGTCCACCTCTTCATGCCTTACGATTTTTCCTGACCCCAAATTTTTTTTTCTGGTCAAAACTAAGTGTGGATTCGTTTATACCAGACACTAGACAATGGCATATAAAAACATCAGCTGATTAAAAAATGTCGACCAGCCACCCTTTGGTCGATCTTGTCTGAAATCACCTTTCACAGAGAGGAGCAAAGATTATTGCGCTTCGAGGTCACGTGCGCCACATCACGGATGCTTGTTGCTATGCGCCCAGAAAGTGAGGGAGAGGAGGACACGAGAGCGCGCGGGGACTTCAGAAGGCCGAGCTCCGATTACAATGATTAATGGTAGACCCAAAGGTAGCTGCTTTTGTCTCCACTGCACTCGCCGAACGCCTTCGAGTGCGAAAGCCAAACGCCGTACGCTGGCGTTCAGCGTTCGAACGCGTTCGGCGAGTGGGGAGACCTTTAGCTCTACCCACTAATCTTTCCAATCAGAGCTCGGCATTTTGACGTTCCCGCGCTGTCTCTCGTGTCCTCTCCCTCACTTTCTCGGCTCATAGGCCTTCCAAAGAAGTGCTCCTGGCCGGTTCCATTTTTTAATGTTCGTGCGTATGGCGCGTTATTTGCTCGCTTTCCGAAGCGACGAACATGCGCGTGTTGGGCTGAGGAGGTCGCAGCGCTGGGCTAAGGACTTGTAAATATTGCAGCCAATGCTACAATCACGACGAGTCACATTTGAGTCCACAGCTTCTAGAAAATCCGCTTCTGCAGAACCGAAAAGCCGCTCGCTTGCCAGCGCTCAGAAGCAAGAGCCCGTCGTCGAACATGTGCAGGCACGCGCTGGGCATAGCAAGCAACCGTGATGTGGCACAGGTGACCTCGACGCGCGATGACGTTTGCTCCTCTCTGTGGAAGAAATCTTCGGTCCTGCGTGACACAGACAGACATGGAGGTACCCTAAGCAGGATGCAAACCAGTGCGCAGATTATGAATATCGGTTATATCTTATATAAGCCGTTGTTTATTTACTTAGTATTTTTTAATACGTCTGAGTTGCGCTCTTAATAATATACACAAAACTTTTCGCGAGGGGCGACATTCGCGTGCAAGTTGTGCCAAATGTACTGATCCTTACGGCCCCTCCCTGTATACAAGGGTGAAAGGTGGATGAAGAAGACGAAGACTGGTCCTCGGCGTGGGTTTCCTGGGGTCTGGGGCTGGAGCTGGCCAGGTCGGCCTCGTAGCGGAGCGCTACGAACCCCGTCGCCACAGCGGACTTCCCATGGTCGCCTGCGGCCTCACGGCGCTCCTTACGTCGCCGCCGGCGCTCCTGGTTCTTTCTGCTCTGCTTGTACCAGCTGCTGCATCACAGGTGATGTTCTGGGCAGTAACCTAAAGAGTATCCTGCTAGAGCACAACGCTCAGGCTAACCTCTCCGCAGACATGTAGTACACGTTACTAAAATGAAGTAACTAACTAGGTTACGCTTTTCACAATCTACCTGAGAGTGGGTGGAGAAAGAAGAAGTATCGAATATAAAGATGCTACTGAATAAAGTCGTTGCCTTCTGTCATTCTGTTCTTTTTCTTTTGAATGCTTTTCGTTTTCCGCCCGGTCTCAGGTGGTTTAAGAAAAATGGTAAATCTACACCAGCTCGACTGCGACGTCGTCGTTTTATCGTAACTACTCGTTGCTGCGATTTAAAAAGGACGCGTTACTTAAGCTCTGCAATGTAACGCGTTATTTTCTCGTTTTTCTGAATGTGTCGTTTTCATGAAGTAATGCAGCGGCTACAAATATTTGTCGTTAATAGTCACTTGCTTTTTAACGCGTTAATTCGGGGATAACCGTGAGTCTCTACAGATGCGTTATACCTTGTACATTTATTTTTATTGTCTAGCGTCTTCCCGTCATGCAAATTAAAGGCGCCAGCTGGGAAGGAACTAGCTTGGGTACTTGTGTTGTACACGTTCTCCGCCAGAAGTAACTAAATACCGCTACTCCTTACTTCATCAAAAGTAACGAAGACACGTTACTTGTTCTTTCTCTTAAAATTAACTATACTCGGCGTCAACCATTTTATACTACGTTGTCAAAGCTAGCTCAGCTTCCGCAGTGCTCTAACTCTGTGAAAGCTAGTTGCGCGAGCAGCATGCAAATGAGGCGCAAAAGACAAAGCCATGTTCTCACGCAGCAGTGCGGGACTACTGTACAGTGGAAACTACGCTAGCATTGACAATGTAGCACAAAATAGTTGACGCGTCACCTGTGACGCATCAACTGTGACGCGATTACGTATAAGTTTGCCTATCTCTCTCTCTCAGCCTTGTCAGAAACGAGTTGCGCGTGGCTAGACAGTATACCAGTAAACAGCAGGGCGAGTGTCATGAAGTGCTGCAGTCCGCTGGGGCGCTTGGTATTGCCATTCTGTGCGCGTTTATAACACAACGTATAAACAAACACTCATTTGGATTTGCTTGTAGCGCTTGATTCCTCCATGTGTGCTTCGTTGTGCAGCCCTCGGGACAGAAGATATAGAATGTTATAAAATGTCCCCCCCTCCCCTAAAAAAAATTAATAAAATAGATAAAGAACATAACGTTTTTAGAGTCCCAAGTGCCCCGTAAAGAAAGCTGCTGGATGGTTGGCGTGTTCTGCACCCTGATTGCTCATTTGCTTCAGATGAGCATGGCGTTCTGTTCAGTTGCGATCTTCCTCCTGGATCAGCGAAGGCAGGCGCGAAGAGGGACGGAGCAAGCGGGGGAATCTGTTCGCACACTATATATACCCGCTCCTATTGGTGCTGAGTGCTGATCAATATCGATTCGAACAGAGCCGTTAATTTGAAGCGACTGAAGCACCCCATTATCTGAGAAAGTCTGGAGGCTTGCATTGCGCTCAAGCAGTTCGTCTTGCCCGACACTACGTTAGATTGTCGCCGTTTGAAGAACGAGAACTTAATGAGTGTGTACTCTTGACCTTTCACCATAGACGTATCACGTTTCTTTTCAGGAAGGATTGGGATTACTTTTGACTGGGATATTACGTCATGGCAACCAGTCGTACCTGGAGGACAAGTCGTGCATCTTTGTCTCCTCGAAGTACAAAATGCCTACACGTGGGCTCGAAAACGCGGTGAGATATCAAATTATAAACACCCAAAAGACCACTTGCCCTTTGTTCTAGCTTAGCTTTGATTTTATTAGTCATTTCACGTGTAGGACAATGAACAATAGCTCTCAGGCTTTCTATATTGGTTAGCTGGCGATGGTAATAGCCCGTTTAATAAATATGTCATCGTATATCCACGAGACAATCGACGAAACCTTCGCAGGAGTATCGTGGCTTTAAAATGCTCGTCGCCCGGGCCTTCAACGACAGCTGCGACTTGGACATGGCTTCGGCTTCAGGAAAGCACGTCCTTGTGGAACTTCCTGGCGAACCTTGTCCTCTGGACACGGTACTCGCTGCCGCGGCTGCTGCGCAGGCCTACTCGGTGATTATCATAAGAAACGCAACTTTGACGGTGAGTCCTCCGGATGGGTTTGCCGCTTGGGTCACTCCACGTGTTACCGAGTTCCACAATTGATTCCCTCGTGTGTTTTGCCCATGGACGGCGCCGCCGTGGCTCCTTCCACTTATTGCTGTTGCCCGAACGGTTGTCATATCACACACTCATTCTTGTCTATGTATTAGAGCACTGCACGGGCCTACATTTTTAGGCAGGGCCCTATGCCCACTCGCTCTTACTCTTACCCTTCCCGGACCCGGCCTGATGCGATGCCTACCTCATAAGGCCCGGCCCGGACCGATGGGATGCCTACCTTGTCAGGCCGTTTGATTCGTTTATCTTAATTTGCATGCTAGACTATGTCATATCGCAATCACGTGGTGAACCTTCGAAACCTTACACAAATACTAATACATAGCTCATCTTTGGTAGCCACAGGGCGTTTTTTTTTCTTTCTTCAAGTGTTTGAAAAGCAAAGGGAGAGACAACCGTACTGTCCCATGTGACCGGATTGCCCTCGTTTTCTCGCCTGTTGGCAGCTGTCCCACTATGCTGATGGAATCCGCAGGATTCTTCGTATCTTCTTGCAGGCGTTCTTAGTCCAGATGCAGCCTTCTTGATTCCTAAAATATTTTTAGTGGCGTCGTAGCGAGTTCGCACTTCGGCTTGTTTTATTTCTTTCAAATCTAAACGATCAATGCGTTAACATGTTCTGAACGTTTTTGAAAGTGTCCTACACCATCTTTCGGGCCCGGGCCCGAAACAATCTGTACCCCCCTCCGGAAACAATATGTGCTATCCGGCCCGGGCCCGGCCCGCGGACCAAACCGGGCCTGGGCTTTCGGCATGGCCCGGCCCGTGCAGAGCTCTACGATTGTATACTCAAAGACAGTACGAGGATCGCAGGGCGTCTCTTCCTAATGCCTGCGGCAACACGCTCGTTACCTTCCGCCGTACCAGAGTCCTTCAACACGCTGGCCGTACAATGGCTGGGCGTGGACGCTAAAGCCTCGTGAGAGTCCAAAGTGTTATCGAAGGTAGAAAGCTCAAGCTGGAGGCAGGACAACTGAGTGAGATTGCTCCCGTTCTCATCCTGCCAGTGACTACAAATGGGTTACACTGACATCACATCAGAAGCCATTGTGAAGGGCCAATTGTTCATGCACGCGTGCCTATTTCAGAATATATTTTGCACAACAAAATTTGTATTTCTTGGCAAAAAAAAACAAGTACGAAGGGCCATTGTCGTGGTGCGATGACGTCAGATGCAAGCGATTGGTCGTTTATTGCAACATAAGAACTCCAGAAGTGACCCTGCCCCGTACGAAACACCATTTGTCTGAGATCACGAAAAGGGGCTGCACCCGTCAGCACCATTGTTTTTGTGTTTTCAAAAGTGGTGCCACAAAAACAAAGTTACACTGAAGTGCGTTTTGAGATCCTAGTATTACGGTCAAAACTAAATCTACCAGATCTAAGCATCCTAAACAACACAAAATTACATGTATGCGCTGCCGACTTGCATATTAAAAACGTGATAAAGATCCCGACACTTACCTTTGTCGCAGAACGACAGATGGCGCCACCGAACCTTGTTGAATACGGTCGAACGACGGACGGCGTTTGTCACTCACTCGCAAGCGATGGGTTAAAATCGGCTGCGCATAAATGTAATATTGTGTTTTTTAGGATGTTTAGATCTCGTTGATTTCGTTATGACAATAAAACGAGGATATCAAAACGCACTTTAGTGCCCCTTTAATGCCCGATGCGCAGAGGGGCATTGGGTATTGGTAGGGGTGACGTGCGTTCATGTAGCCTAGTAAATGGCCGGCAGCCGGTCGGATTCGGGACTCAGAAGTGTCGGACGACCGATCCGATATTTTGTCGTGCATATGTGACATGTCTCACCCTTTACTTCCACAGCACTTTTTCGTAACCGCTTATTACATACTTCTTTCCAAAGTCCTAAAAATTGCTGTTAGAGTTCTGAGATACATTGACAAATCTGACGTATAGTTGACTACAGTGCTGCACTTCCCACAATGCTGCGCAGAAATGATGAAGTTGGTAGTTCTTGTCTTCGTCATACACCAGAGGCCAGGTTCCCGAAACTTTCTTACTACAAAAAAGTTCGTAAATTGATCTTACGACAAAGTTACGAACTTTTAGGTATTCCCGAAGCAAAATGTTAGTAAGTTTCGCGTAAGTTACGACGAAATCCTTCGACAGGGGTGATATCGTCGTAACTTACGCAAAACTTATGAACATTTTGCTTTGAGAATATTCAAAAGTTCGTAGCTTTGTCGTAAGATAAAATTACAAACTTTTTTTGTCCTAAGAAAGTTTCAGGAATCTGGCCACTGGTCTCGATTTTTAAAACTGAATTTTAAAGACTGCCATAGGTAAGCTATTTTGCCCTCCTGAGTACGTGCCTTGCAAGGGTTGTCGTCACACTGCACCCGGTTTGCCGTTGTAAATTTCCCCTTGTTTTTTTGTTGTTTTTGTGGGGAGGGGAGGGGGGAGGGTTCGGGGGGGGGGGTTACCACGTAGAAACACAGTAGGTTCCTTGGGACCATATATTGACGTGTTTATTTACTAATACGCAAATCGTTTACCCGAAGGCCAACGAAGTCCGAGATAACGGCACTATACTCCGGAGTCTGCGGTGCCTCAATTGACAGGATCACGGCAGTTAAGGGTCATGACAAGAAAGCAGGGCACAGAGTCGCCCCTGGCCGTTGAGAGCGAGAGAGAGAGAGAAAGAAAGAAGACTTCAAAAGGAAATACTAACGTCGGAGTTACAGCCAGAGGCCGAGCGGTCATCGTTAGTTAGGGGGAAGGTGGTAGGTGGTAAAGCTGATAGACCCCTGGCCATTGGTTTGGCCGTCTTATATAGCCTGCGGGAATGGATGCGCCCAGTGTGGTCGGAAGATGCTTCGCTCCCCGGAAGGGCGGACTCATCCAAGTACCAAGGTCCCGAAGGTGTGCCTGTGGCAAATCACCCGTGAAGGGCGAGGGAGAGCCGTTCGTGAGGGAATACGGCCTGCCTCGCATCCGGGACGCGCCCCGACATGGCTACGCCCAGTCATGGGCTCGTTACCAGTAAAAAGTAACAGTGTTACAGTTACAGTTACCTAGGGGGAAAAAGTAACTCTGTTACAGTTACAGTTACCGGTTTCAAAAAGCAACGCGTTACAGTTACAGTTACTGCGAAAACAGTAACGCCGTTACTTTCTCGTTACAGTACAAAAATAGTGCACAAGAAATCACAAACCAAAACAATATTATTTTATTTATTACACTATAGTGAGAAGAAATGTAAATATGAGAGATCAGAAAAATTTAAACCCGAAGGATGTTTCTTTTTTATGTCATTCGCCGTTTCAGCATTTTGATGTGCCTAACTTGTTTGCAATAATTATTATAGTTTAGAATCAACCGTTTTTCGAAATTGTCATCAGTCCACGTCAGTGAACGTTTTGGTATATTTTTCACTCAAAACGAATGAGGAAACATGGCACATAATTACCTTATGGAATATACTCGGAAGCAGGCCTAAACATAGCAGGTCAAACAGCTTCGAAAGAATAAAGTGGAAAAGGAGACAATTAGCTTCTGGTGCTCTAGGAGTGTACGACGACCACCGCGGCGTCTGTGTCCGAAGCGCCAACTGTGGAAGTCGTGTTTGCTCGAGCGGCTCCGAAGAGAATGAATAAGTTAAACAAGCGCCGGCTTTCTGCACAATATGGGGACGGCTTCTTTGAAAAAACTAATAGGGATGAGGAAACGGCAAACGGCTGGGTGTAAAAACGACAGCACGGACATATCCCAGACACAGCCCAGACGGAATACTGGGAGACATCGCACAACCACCGAAACCCGCAGATAGTCCCCACGAGAAAAGAGTGAGCCAAAGTCGGAGAAACAGACATTGTTTGCCACCCCTACCACCGCAGGCGCCGCTTCCTTTATCTCCCGGTTTTGTGCTGACTCGTCCGTCATCCATTCCAGGCAATTTTTTTGTTTGTTTAATGCGTAAACACGCTTCTTATTATTTTTTTTTGTTGTCAGTGAGGAGATTGGAGAAAAATACTTCAAGACGGCAATTTCTCCATGTCCGCGGCAGCGGGTTCTAATTTATATAGTAAAAAAGTAACTGTAACGGCTTAAACAGTTACAGTTACCCAATAAAAAAGTAACAGTGCTACAGTTACAAGTTACCAGTATTAAAGAGTAACGCGTTACAGGTAAAAGTTACCGGAAAAGTAACTAGTTACCGGTAACGCGTTACTAGTAACTATAGTTACTGCCCAAGACTGGCTACGCCCCACGGTCTGTCTCGAGCTAGGCCTATAGTCGGTGACAAGTCAAGAACGAAGTGGAAGCTCCTCCCACCTCTCTCCACTTTAGTATAGCGAACGTTGGAGGGGAGGCGACCTCCTCTCCACCGTTCGCTCCGCTGAAGTGGAAAGGGGTGGGCGGAGCTTCCACTTCGTTCTTGACCTGTCACCGACTATAGATAGGGATGCGGAAAACCACGGGGTTCCTACATCGTTCATTGTGACCCACGTTGATTCCTCTGTACGAGTGTGCTGCAGCCTTTCCTTGATGGGCGCCTTAAAAGCTCTTGTATACTTGCGCAAATAATATACAGGTGTGACTTGTGTAGACTCTTTTCAGGAAAGTAGCGTAGACGTTTGTGATATTCTGCGAGGGATATGGCTACAGTGTGTTGGGTTGACGTTCTAGGGTATAAGTTATGCTGCCTAGCAAACTTGCGATACGCCGGCTTGTAAGGAAGTGTCTGACAAGTGAGACATGGACATCTATTTAATTAAATATTTCCTTTTGATTTGACTTAAATATTTTGCCTTAAAAGTTCTCCGTAACGCCTTTGTTTATGAAACAAATAATTAATTATCTTTGTTCTTATTATCATTATTATAGCGGTGTACACACAGTACCTGTCATTGCTATTTCAAATGTTGTCTCAGTGTTTCTTTTTTTAGGTCCTTCCATTGCCGTTTACACAAAATGAAAGCTCGGGCTGCTATCATTATGTATATTTTCTACATACATTGCGGAAACTTCAGTTTAAAAAAATGTATATATAAAATAATTTTGCCTTGTTTAAAAAAGAAATAAACATATACGCTATCATTAGCTAAAATTAAAGTGATCATGTAACACCAGATATACCGGAACTCCCAACCTCAACTCCAATAACTCAACAACAGCAAAAAGTTGCTTACAACGTTAGTTAAGCCGTTCGCGTTGAAGCGTTGCTAATTGTAGTCTTTTATTGGAACCCTAATTTCGGGTAGCATGATATCGCATCTTGCAGCTGAGCATGAGAAAACATATTGTCCTCAATCTTAATTATACCTTCAAAGTCCCATAACGCACGGAATGCAGTTATTAAGAAGCGATCGTTTTAATTTGTTAGAAGACATACCAGTTCAGTATAGGTCACGTGACATCAATATGCATATTAAAGTCTAGGCTAGGCGACATCAGGTCACGTGATGTTAATTTTCCCGTTAAATTTATCGGAGAAAATAAATTGGTGTATAGTTCACGTGACGAGGATGAGGACGATTCGTCGCATGGCGATTGGTCGTAGGACAGCAGGTAACAGGACCATTCGTCGACAGGATGATTCGTCGACAGGGCGATTGGTCACAGCGAGTGCACCGGAAATAGTAGTAGTTTAACAATGAACAATAAAGCTATTGTTTATTGTATGTTGGGAATACGTACATTTTGACTCAAAGACCAGCCTAGTTAAAATTGCGTTCATTCCTTGAGGAAGGCCGGAATTGTTTGTTCAGCGCGTAATGCAGAGGATCATGAAATGTTTGTATCAGACGTTCCGAATTGCATGTTCGAAAGACAAAAGAGTTGATAGAAGAATTTGACTGAACAGAATAGAAAGGCAAGGTTTCGTGCACGCGCCCTCAGGCACTCCATGCGGACGGTGCTGCTGTAGTTTTCGACGATGAATCTGATGTGCTTGTTACAGTCCGCGTGTTTATTTTTTAGGCTCTTGTCAACGTCGTTTCGACTTGAGCCAGGGCAGCCTTCATCTCTGTCAGAGCCTGCTCCTTATTCACGCTGTCCAACAAGAGCCAGACGTTTGACGATGTACATTCCATGTTCCTCTGAAGAAAAAAAAATCAGAATGAATGTTTTATCTTTAAAAGAGTGAATTTAGCATACAGGAGAGGAATGGCACATTGAAATCAGTAGCTAGGTTCGCCCGGTTCGTTTGCCTGTTCGCTGCATTCTTTTCGGTGCTTCTATTTTGCCGCCAATGTTATGAAAATAGTAAAGAATTGTATTAGCTGGTGCAGACAAGGCATCAATATAAGTTCTCCCGACAAAGAAACTTGAGTCTTCAGAACGCTAAAAGACAATTTAGAACCCTATGTTCCTATGCAAACAACATATCACGCCATCGCTTTTGTCCTCGTTTGTTAATCTGGTAATAAGCATTATGTAATCATTAGGAGTCTCATTATTCTGCAATAACCCTTGTCACATATACGTGTAACTGGTGCGTAATACCTACTTGCCCAACGTTAGAGAACTTACCTGGAAACCTCTGTGCCACGCCTTGACGCTGTTGCTTATTTTCGGCATATCCTCCAAAGTCGACTCCCTGACGGACCACACTTCGGCGGAAAGAGTGCGGGACACAGGCCATTCCGTCGGGGTCCTGACGTAGGTGTCCTCGAAATAGTTCGCCACTGGAACTGCCTCCACCAAGATGACCTTCAACAAAACTTGAAGGGTTTCTGGCATTTCAGCGGTCGAGAGAAATGCCAGCGATGGTAAAATTGTAACCTAAAAAAGTAAAAAGAAGAGTATTGCTGTATTTTGTTTGACTTAAACGTGCCCTCATATAATATTTATAGAAGGCCAGGTCACTCACCAGCACTGCAAAAGTCCTCTTGTGCTTTGTATATACTCTGCAGACCGGAAGCACAGACCAGTGTTGTACACGTTCCTCAAAAAAAGGAACAAAGCTTGTTCCTCGTTCCTTCTGATTTTTGGAACGCGTTCCCGTTACAAGTTCCGTCTGTGAGAAAGGAGCTCGTTCCCGTTACAGTTAAAAAAATGGAACGTATCGTTACATATACGTTACATTTGTACTTTGCTGATTACCACATTTGTTAGATCCTGGAAAGTTTTATTTTATTTTTAATCTATCTTTTCAAGTTGGAACATACAAATTTGAATGCCGTGATGTAAGGGCACCAGGAGAAGAAAACAAGAGTAAGCAGGGTTTCTTTGTTGCTATATTCATCTTTAAAAATCTCAGCTTTGAACCTTATCCATATTTGTGGTGGGCACATCAGACAAGCCAAATATACTGTTATCCCACATTGAACGAGCGTTTTATAACAACCTCACACGTTTCAATCTAACAAAGTCTCTTGTTCGAACCTAACAACAGTTGCTTCTCGATGTTGCTGTCCGCAAGACGAGCTAGTGAAGAAGAGGGTAGGGCTTTTGGGAAGGTCAGTCCTGAAAATTACAAGTCCTTCTTCGTGAAGGTTGGATTTGTTGTTCAGTTTGAAAGTAGGGAACAAGGAATGAAGGAATAAAGGTTAATTTTTGTGTATTCTCTAAGTGACCGTCGTTCATATTACAAGGGTGTGTTCGATGTCTGGTAACTTGTTGTTTTGTGGCAACTGAAGGTCTCTTTGTGGAAGTTCAGTATGGCTGTAGTCGGCCTTAGATTTCGGGGTGTATGAGGATTCGTGGAAGCAGAGAAGGTTGCTGAGTATAAAACGTTCCTCCTTTTGTGTCTTTTCCTTCGACTAAAAGTTTTGCTCTTTGTACCGCAGTCTCTGGCACTGAAAAAAGAATCGATGTCCACTAGCTCTCCTTCACCCGACTGTTACCGAGCGAGGATCACACAAAATAAACCTTAAGATAATTAACCAAAAAGTAAACAAGATCCTGCTCTTCGTAAAGATATGGTTTTTATACTTTTAGAATTTCCCTCTTAGAAATAAAACAAAATCACCCCACTGGACGGAAAAAAGAACGCGGTTCCTTTTTCCGTTTCAGTAAAAATGTAACGAGTTCCCGTTCCAGTTCCACTGATGCAAAATGGAACGGCGGCGTTCCTTCGTTCCTCCTAAAAGGAACGCGTTCGGAACGCCATTTGGAACGCCGTTCCGTACAACACTGGCACAGACCCTCACACACTGACTGACACAGATGGAAAAAAAACACCCTTGAATCCTGGCGCTAGGTATCCGTGACTCCAGCAAAACGGACGCCACCAAGCGGGAAAACCGGGAACCAGCCGGAACAGGTCGCTTTGCGCCCCTCCGCGTCTCTGGTGGCTTTCGCGGACACGTGTTGTCGGCGCGGTGGCGAACAATGTAATTTGACGAAGGTCCGAAACTTAAGTTTGCCTGAGTGTTCATTAGTGTGGTGAAGCCTCAGTAGATTGTTTCCTTCCATCACGTGTTTGAAAGCCCGTTTACTCCACAACACACGGTCGCGTGCTTTCGATTTCTTGGATGGGGAGGAATCACGGAAAAACGTTTTGATTTCTTGTCTGTCTCGAATCACATTCAAAGTGACGACTACTTGGTAACTGATAAGTGGTTTCTTTATAAGGATGTAGAACAGTGGACTGAGGACGACAGACGAGGTGTTTCACTGGAGGGAACACCAATGTTGCAGTCAAGTGAATGGGAAGGTTCGATAGCTGCTTTTCTTGAGTTTGGTTGTGTTCGATTAGCTTCAAGTTTGAGCCACCCACGCCGGTCGGTGCGTTGGCTATTCATCTTGGCTGCTTTTCGCCGAAAAAGCCTCTGGACCACACCGAAGGAGTTGGGCTGATTTCGCAATTACTTGATTCCGGAAAACCTGCTCGCTGCATACGATTAATGAGGGAAATTGTCTGCTTTCAAAAGGTGGGGGACGCGTCTCGCAAAGTTAGAAGCTGTCACGGCATTATGATCTATCGCGCCTCCAATATTTATATTATACCCCCGTCGAAGCCAGCAGCAATATACGTCTACATTGCTCAGGTTGACCGGCCACAAAAAATACTAATTTTCTCCGTTCAGGATTCGAAGTCAAGTTCAATGCAGAGAGGTTCTGCGTGAATCTCCGATGAAGACTCTCTTCAGTTTGTCCGCATTCGTCTCCGTGCTACCGGCTAGAACCATTTGGCTGAGTTTAAGTAGTATCTCTCTGTCTGTCAAATATACTTTTATTCAGCAGTTCACTTAATAGCTAGTCAACTAAGCTCATATTTCAACCCGAAGAATATACTAATATCGCTTTAGTGGGACATAGTACGTAATATAATACATAACCCGCATCGTCAAAATGACTTCTCGATTGCTACTAAAACCTGAATTGAAATACGAGTATCAGCTGCTTAGTGGGGCGCCAGCGGGTTAACATGCTCCTTGGCTCAAGAAGCGCTTGCTTAATTTTCGTAATTTTCCTGCAGCCTGTGTTGTTGACCGAGCAGACGACTGGAGCTGTTTCTTAAACGCGGATACGCACAAAAGCTCGATTTCGCGGACAGATAAGTCGCATGGTCGAGGCATGCGAGTTAGCTGAAAATTACTCTCGGTGGAACAATTCTGTAGTCATCGCCGCTTTCCTCATAGCTGATCAAAACTGATTAGAGTCTATTGCCGTCTCTCCGGAGCCCATAGTTTCGGTTTTGAACGAAATCTCCGAAACGAAAGTTTGACATGAAAAGAACAAAAAACACCGGGAAAACAAAACTATGCTCTGCAAGTTTATGTGCACCGTCTACACTTAACCGTCGCAGTTCAAATACCTATATAATTGGGCATTAAACAAAAGAAAATCTGTTAAATTGAATGCGCCACCCGTTCAGGCGGCCCGGCCGAGCCGACGCGACCTGGACCCAGCCGCCATGTTTGTTTGGTGGTGGCGCCCCCTATAGGTCGCTGGAGTCGCGAATAAGGTCCTCGACGGCCTTCATAGCCGCGATCTAGAAGTCCGAGTCCGCGACTTCAATGCTGTGAGGACCCATGGCGTTGAGAAGAGCAGCAAAAAAACCTAGCGAAAGTATAAAAAAACAAGTTTCCGTCACAAAATTATTTGAAGTAATTATTTACTACCGCGACCATTTGCTCACACTAGATAGAGAAAACTGTCGTAGGGGAAACGAAACTACTGGGGATGCTGTAAACATATAACTACCTTCTGTGAGTGTGTTTTGATTGGCTTGGTAACTGCCCGTATGCCATTGGAATTACCACTCCATAAAGAACAGCGTGCACGGTGCACAGCTGGTAGAATAGGGGTGGCGTCACCTTGAACGTGCCGTCTACATACACTCTCAGAAATAGCGGATGTACACGGGTACACCCCTGTCCCATAGGTAACACCCCAAAACTACATTTCGACGTTTTGTCCACCCACGTCGAGCTGGCGTTACCACCTTTTTCGAGCGGCTTAATAATCGAGCAATAAACTTATTAAAATAGCTAATGTACAAATTAAAGGCTACAGTAAGACAATAAAGTTTTTTTTTTTAGCCCTGCTGCAAAACCTCAGTGATTTTGTTGTGTAGTCTTTGATACGCACATTAGCTATTTAGTCCGTCATATCCAACAGCTATCAAACCGCTCGTAAAAGTTGGTATCGCCAGCACGACGTCAGTGGACAGAACGACGAAATGTAGTT
The DNA here is from genome assembly GCA_037355805.1 of Ixodes ricinus. Classification (NCBI taxonomy): domain Eukaryota; kingdom Metazoa; phylum Arthropoda; class Arachnida; order Ixodida; family Ixodidae; genus Ixodes; species Ixodes ricinus. Next base: position 11,821 of record JAZHYW010017614.1, on the reverse strand, counting down.
TTGGGGTGTAACATATAGGACAAGGGTGTACCTCTGTACACCCCCTATATCTGAGAGGGTAGCAACACGGTAGACTCTGCCAAGTGGTGCGAGTTCTTCTCGGTGGCGAAGATGAGGATCCTTGCTGAGTCGCTGTCTCCAGTATTATGCAGAAGGAAGGACTCTCCTTAGCTCGTCACCTGCAATGAGATGCGAAAAGCATTAAGAAAACTCCACACCACCATCGATCGCCAGGGCATTATCTTGAACGCGCCTTGAGCTCCACGGGGACTCGGATGTCCCCTCTGGTGGATGGTATACTGTAGCTGAATTTCCCGCGCTGCCTTTGCTTCCTTATGGCTCGCCACAGGGACAACGGGGCAGGCATTTGAGGTGCGGTGTCGTCACTGATGGCAGATGCAGCGTCTAAAATAATTTGGCGTGGAGTGACGAAACTTTGGCGAAACAAAAATTGTTAGGAAACCTAACCTTGTGATACTAGACGTAGGAATGCTTTTTGGTACAAACCTGCTTTTTCTTTTATCCGATTTCGGGTCCTGAGCAAGTTGAGTTTTGTTGGGTCCCCCGCCTATGTGTGGCTGCTTGAAATGGGGATGATTGGACTGGCATCCGGATTTGTTGTCATTTTCGCCTTGCATTCACCGGTCCTGCGACATATCCAGTAGCACGTTGACTCGTTCCTTCTGTTGCATGTATACGAAAACCCGCCATGAAGCAGTGTCGCTCCCCTCTCCGTATTTATCACTTCCATTTTTCAAAATGAAGACAGAGACCCAAAACCGTTTTTCCTATACTATCCCAGCATTCCATATCTGGGAACCAACCCGGAACTATAACGTTTGTTTCGCATCCTTCACTTCGATAAGTTTAGTTAACTTTGCAGTGTCTTTGAACTTGCGGATGTTCCGCTCTGACGAATTGTCCTACTACCAGTTGTCCTTTGACCAATTGGCATGTAACGAATGGTCGGCACCCCACGTGACGTGAGGTCACGTGACTTCAATTTCTCCGCAAAATTTAGCCGGGATTTAAATTGGTCTATAGGTCACGGGACGTCAATTTTTCTGCTAAATTTTGTCGGGAAATCGAATCGATATATGTCTCATAATGTCAGGTCACGTGACATTAATTTTTTCGCTAAATTTAGCGGTGAAACTGAATAGTGGTTTAGGTCGCGTGACATCAAGTCCCCCGCTAAATTTAGTGGGAAATGCACGGACCGACGGACGGACAAAATTGAGATATTTGAGGGTACCGTTAAAAAGCACTTAAAAATAGCGAAAAAAAATTGCGGATGTCACAGGCGACTATCAAAAAAATCATCTGCAGAAACCACTATTGTTGGTTGTCTACGAATCGCAATAGCATTCGTCTAGGACAACCTGAACGACGTCGTCTAAGACAGCGTCCTAGAGGACGACATCAAAGATGACGTCTAGGACGACCTCTAGGCAGGCACGTAGCCAGGATTTTGTTTCGGGGGGGGGGGGCGCCCATGACAAAATGCTGTATGAGGGGGAGAAGGAAGTCCCAGCAAAATGGAAGATTTCGGGGGCGGGTCCGGGCCCCATGGCCCCCCCCTCCCCCTGGCTACGTGCTTGCCTCTAGGGCATCTCAAGGATGACAAATAGGATGACCTCTAGGACGACCTCAGAACGAAGTGTCTAAAATAATCTCAGGATGATCTTAAGGACGACCTCAAGGACGACGTCCTAGTGGACGACCTTCAGGACGTCCTCAAGGACGTCAGGTCCTTCGAAGAGGGTGCGAATGTGAGCTGAAATGGTCTACTGCGCATACCTACTTCGCATTAGGAGGCCAGAAAGTCCAAGTAATCGGGGGAAAGGCAAAGAATGCTATCGCATTAGAATGTCGACATTTCTCGGTATTTTTAGTTACACCGATTCGCGAAGCGTAATATATTTGTTGCAAATAGATTTATAAACCACGCAGCTGTAAATTAATATCTTGTGCTCCTGCTAAAAATAAAGCTTACAATCTCGTGCATATATACTGCCTCGCGACGCATGCACTTAAAGCACCAATCACTGGTTTTCATTAGTCGCTTAGCCAATGGGAAGGGCATCAGTAAGTCAAGCAGTCCGAGTGACAAAAGGACGTTAATTTATTTTGCCGTTCAGGCTGCATTGCCACTGGATCATGTTACCGATCATTATTTTCGTGAGTTTAGCTAGAGTCTTTGAATACGCCCCTGGTCACGAAACGTCTCCGTAACACTATGGGAGAGCTTGGCACGTGACCATGCGCGGCGCTGGCGTCATTAAGGGGCTAGGAGCCGTCAATCTAGTCTTCACTGCTGGCAACGCTCAAGTGCGTTAGAATTTTGAACGCCCTTTGAATGAGAAACCTATAAATCGAGATAACATGTCATCGCACAAACAGCGTATCTTGTTAATGGAAGCGTTCTCGGCTCTGTACACTGCACTCAATCAACTGCTCAATCTTATATATTTCCAACGATCTCGAAAATAATATAGTTTTTATTCCTGTTTAATTTTTTCTCAAAACGACCTTTCAATACCTCCCTCATCGTCATAATTCAACGCCGCGACTAGCGGCATCTAGTAGAGCCACTGCACACCAGTACGATCAATATCAATTGCCTACCTTTTTTCCCCTTGTGAATGCATTGTTTTTTTTTAAACAACAGTAAAAAGGTTATTTGTAAGTTATCTTTTCAGGGATCAATAAAGAACGACCTATGCGTGCATTCATTAATCAAAAACAGGCGTAACAAAGTTTCGTTGTAGGAGAAATTGTTCTTGGAAACTGGTAATTGCGAATTTCGGGTGGCTCAATGAGTGTGGGGTGGCCAAAGGAAAAGCCCCCTCCGGGACCGACGGGACGCTAGCGGCAACTATCGACCCTGCCGAAGTTTCCTGACCAGGATCCCTAGATTCGTAACGTACACGGCGGGACCAAGGCACCGGGAGATCGCCGCCGGCGGCGATTGGCCAGTGGCACGGAGCGGGCCAGTCGCAGCAGGCGGCGATGTCCCGTTCCGTTTGTCCCGCTTGGTCCCACCGTGTAAATTAGCTCCCCAGTAGGGTGCTGCAGTGTACTGTGAGCCAGTATGCGTGCAGAAACCGTTGATTGTATCGACAAGGGCGATTCCGTTCATCGTTTTCGTGCTCCCTCTAGCCTCTTCCTTCTTTGTATTTTCTTTTCCAGAGGGAGAGGAGATATTACGAGAAACCGTCCACAGCCCTTCATGATGTCGTCCTGGGTCTCATTACTAACGAATCTGCCACGACAATCTTGGTGGGTACCCTTCGATGTGCACATAGCCGCGCTGTGCATTCATAAATCGAGAATGCCAAAAGCCTGGTTCAGACAGTTGCGTTTGACTGCGTTTGACTGCGTTGCGGCTGCGAGAAACCAGGACATCCCTGCTGCTTCTATCGCGTGCCAAGATGATTCCTTGGATTGGATTCCACGCTTCATACGAAGCACAGATGTGCCGGTGACTCGCGTTCGGTTCTCGACGCAACGCAGTCAAACGCACTCAAACGCAAGTGTCTGAACCGGCCTTAAATCGAAAACCACGCAGTGTACATCTTTATATAGTCAGTGACCATTTAAGAGACACGTGGGGTCTAGAGCTCCTCCTCATCGCTGCGGCATCAGTTGATAAGAACACCGATGAACCTATCACGAAGCAGGAAACGTGATCATGATAGGCCATGCCCTGCCGTTCTCGAGCTAACAGTGACTATTGGGAGCGGACGACACCTATTAGCGCCGAGATGTTTCGGTGGCGCCCTCTTATGGTTTCCATCCGTGACGTCACGACTGGGATTTGCCTCGCCGTGACGTCACCAGTTGTTATCCTGGCTACTTACCATCAGGTGCGACGACGAGTTCGGCGGTGTGTTTAAAAGTCACAGTGGAAGCTAGGAGCCATCACAACCGGAACTAACACCGTCAAAGTTGACAATCTGACAATGCTCATATGCCCATGGTTTGGCCAATCGTGGTAAGCTGACCGCAGCGACGCTTTTGGTCGCGCACATCGCTAATAGGGAGTATTCTCTGGCGGCAATAGCTGTGTGCGCGACTGCTGAGCCCGTGCTGATGACGGGCTTCCACAGTTATTTTGCAACGTGCATTCGACACCATCAAGATTGCCGGTCTTGGCAGCCTATTGCTCTGAGCTCGTCCTGAGTATGCGCTCTGAACACCGCCCTCGAATATGGCGTCAAGTGAATACCCCCTATAGGGCTCCGTTATACCCTGACGTTCAGCGCAGCGAATACAGCGTAGCGCACATCGTAGGCCTTTCATTGGCCGGCGAGCAGGAACTGTTTATATGCGACCAATCAGCACCGGTGTGCGCTGCACTAGGCCGCGTTTACTACGCCGCCTTCCCACGGCCTTGTTTCTCGATCTCGCTCCGGAGAAGAAGGGTTGGCACCTTGACTTTCGAAGACCTACCCGCGTCCAGCGTTGCTCCCTACGTGTTCTAACGTCCTTCGTCCCGCAGGAGTAGCTCGGAGCACGGTTTCAATCGTGTGTTTCGCGGTTGCAAGCGGCAACGACGGAAATACACAGCCATGTCTTAAAGCGATGGCTTTAAGGAGCTCGTGTCGCAGAAAAGCCGGCGTCGGCGTCGGTGTTGGCGTCGGTGGGACTGAAAAATCCTGATTGGTTCATAAGTAATTCATCTGCTTTAAAGAAAAAAATTTCGAGGAATTTTAGGCGGAGCGGGATTGGATCAAGCGTGTCTGGCTCGCAACCTTTGGTTGCGAGCCAGACATGCTATTGACCGAGCAACACGCTTGCACGGTTTGGGAACGAGCGGAGGTTTTTATTTAGCTATCGCGTTCCACTCTTAAAGGCGAAGCTTAAGCGTCCTCCTGTAATCTTAATGCGAAAGCATTAACTGTCCCATGGAGAGTCGACGGCGTTGTATGTGACCGTGGAGAACGGGAAACTAATGCGGGTGTTGTTTGTGACCGCGAAAAAAGTGCAACCAAAACGAGGGTGGCGCGCGCTCGGCAGCTCCTCTCCCCCCTCTTGGGTCACGTGTCAGACCCTCTTTCCCTCCTCTTGGGTCACGTGTCAGGCGTGGCCGGAGGCCCGAAGAGGGAGGTGGGGGGGGGGACTTCTGTTTCTCTGGGCGCCAAGGAACATGGCGGCGCCTGAGGCATCTACATCGTCGGCGGCGGCCACCTCGCCAGTAGCGAAACGCGGCCGTCCACGCTAGTACACCGCAGGCGAAGTAAGGGGCGGAAGAATGACGTTCATGCTTTCGCATTCACAACTCATAAGAATTGCTTAGGTGCCGTTTTTTTCTCTCGTTTATATGCGCTGGAATACGCCTCCACGAAGTTCTGTGCTTGACGGTTCGGGAATAACTACGGGATGGCATTAATCAAAACCCGTAATTTATTAAACCAACGTGACAAGTATTTTTCGCTCCTCTTATAATTAGATTACTCTTCGCTCACCTGCGGATCAAGTAAACGTACTGGGATTGAGATGATCGCGGCGGTTTTTTGCCGGCGCAGGAAGGAGATCTGTGTTTTGAATTTCAAGGTCTCGTGTCAAAAAAGTTAGCAGCGAGTGTGGCCTGGAACGTTTTGTATAGGACTGCGCTCCGGTAAGCTGCAATTGTTAAGAAACTAAGGTTGGCTGCTACACAGGATACCTATGCCAGCCGCTGTTCAATGCGAAACGATTCTGCTGGGAGTCACACAGTGACGCCGCTGTCTTGGTCGAACAGTTTCAATAATGTGAGCTGGAGAGCACTGTCTCAACGCAGAGAAAAACAAAAGTCGACGTCACACCAGTATGTATTCTCGCGAGAGTTAGAGCCGGAAATATGGCAAGTGACACCGCCCCATATATGCCCTCTAAGAAATCTGGATTGTCTAATTTCCCGCAATGCACTTGGGGTGGCTATTCCCTGCAATCTATGCAGGAAGCTCGGCAAATGACTGGGCTGAAAATATCCTCATAATAATAAATCCAAAACTAAAAAAAAACGCCAAAACGCACAACGTCTTGAAACACAGCATTGTTTTGATATGTTGTGTGTAATTTTTCGCCTTTATTATTTTGTTTTGCAAGTTTCTGGTTTATCATTATGTAACTACTTTACCAGCTTGCCTGTGTTTTTTTCATCGTTGTAAACTTGTTAAAACTTGTTTAGACCTAAGGATACAATCAGCGCTGTGGCACTAAGAATGACGTTTCACCATGCACTTTGTCGTAAAGCAGACTGTATTCTTAGATCTCAACATATTATGAACTTGTCATTCGTTGCAGCGATTTGGCCCACCAAAGCACATCGCGGGAAAGTAGGTGCTCCAGATATTAAGAATGAAAGATCCTGGTGGTTGGTTCTACAAATGTTCTGTAAAGTGAAAAAAAAAAAACAGACGGGATTATTGAAAGTGGTAGCGAGACTCGTGTTGCGCTGTTTCTAATGGGCGTGATTGGCAGGCAGGTGGTGAAGACGACTCCATGCTGGCGGTGTACCTGGTGGAGGGGAGCGCGATTCCCACGCTGCTGGTCATATGGTCGCTGGCCTGCGGCACGGTGGCGGTCGGCGCACTCTGGTCCGGCAGCACGAGGAAGCTGCTGTAAGTGTTTGCACGCACGCCGTGTTACCCATACAAAGGGGAATACTTTCGGAGGTCGACATATTCTCTAAGAGTCCCAGCGAATAAATAACAAAGACACTCACAGGGACCATAGTCACCGACGGCTGAAGAAATGCAGGGTTCTGAGAATATTTTGACTGCTCCGCAGTCAATGAGATTGCTGCATTAGACGCTAAGGTCGCCGAAGAATGAATTAAGGAACGGAAAGGACGAGCATATAAAGCCACACCCTTAATTTCTTAAGGTGTTGGTGACTAGCGTAGCGCAGGCAAACTTATAGTTTTTATTCTTTATCGAATTACGTAGTATACGGCTCCGAAAGGACATTGGGGTCATTGTGGTCTTGCTTCAATCAGTTATAGCAATAAAAATGGCTATCAGTATAATGAGCTGCAATGACGGTGCAGTTTCAGTGGCCAAATGTGGGTGGCTTTCTGTCACACGAGACACCATGCGCATTAGAATAAAATACCTTTCACCTTTTTTAAATGGTGGAACCGATTGAAGGAAGATCAATTATTTGTGTTGCGAGTGAAAGATTTAGCTGAATTAAGCGAGGGCGATGTAACAAACAAGTCGTTCATGTGCAAGTGCATCACAGTAAGCGTTGACACTGCAAAATTTTGAGTGGAGGGTTGGGCGCCCGTGACACACACACGACCAAGAAAAACGTTACGCGCGTCGTGACTTTTTTAATGCGTTAGCATTAGAACGTTCGTTTTGACGAAAGCCCGTGGGTGTCTTTCGTTTGTCAGCGTCCGTGAAAGAGGAAGAAGGAGGGGGAGAGGGTGACATGTGCGACGCTCCCATTGGTCCGAAGCGCTGTCGTCACCACGCGTCAACCTCTCCCCTCTCCCGGGCACTGACAAACTGACGGACACCACCGGGTTCTCGTCAAAACGAGCCCTTTCGTTTTCGGCATCGTCACGCGCACAGCGAGCGCGGAGCCAGAGAGGAGGAGGCGTTACGCACTTCTCATTCAGCACTACGGCTTTGTTATCTAGGAGGAGTTGCGCCGCGGCGCGATGGAATGCGGGCGTGCTCCATTTGCCGCTCTGCCGTCGCCGGTTCTTTTCTGTGGGCTTTTGTAGTAGCGGTGCGTGGGCTGTGATGTGTAGTGTAGTTAAAAAGATGAATACGGTTCCCTCCACGAGTGATATGGATGCGCTTCCTTCTACGAGTGGTACGAATGAAGTTCTTTCCACGAGCGATATGGATGACCGTATTTAATGATGTCGACGTACTCTGACATGCACAGTACAGAAAAGAGAGAAAAAAAGTTGGGGCTCCAAATCACGTTGTGAAGGTGATTGACCAGCGAAGCTGTGGTATCACCTGCAACGATTGCCCACTGCACAATATGCCCTTTTTATGGCAAACGCCACCAGGTGATGCTCCAGTCTTTCACGTCCCAGAAAAATTCCGGTTTCTAAAAAGAATGAACAATGGCCACCTTAGCACCGCTGCTTGAAATATAGATGAAACGTTTAACCACCAACTCTCCTTGTGATCACCAAAAGAACGAAGAAGTGCGAGATGTGTTAAAATGTTTAGAGTATTCTTGTAAACCAACTTGCCTCCTCCAAGAAGTAATATTGTACGGCCGAAGGCCCCCGTTGAATCTCCAACTTTGTTGCCCGTGTCGCATTTATGCTTTCTAGCACTGGTGATATAAGCAAGCTCAACAGGCTTGAAAAGACGGTGCGAGCGGAAGTCGCTTGGGACGCAAGCGGCAGTTTATGTCTGTAAGCAGCAAAAGGGTCTATTCGAAATGATTGACGAAAGAAAAGTAAATGCATTGTACCAAAACATTTTTATATATGAAAGACTTCGTACGCTGCCGTTGCCGCGGCAGCTTATGCAGCCGCAATATTTACCGTGAAACGCATGCGGAGAGCGCTACGTGCTTCGCATGGTTAGCGGGGCTAGTGAGGTCACTCCCCACTTTGTACTCTGCCGTGGCCACGGAGGCTTATGCAACCGCAATCTTTACCACGAAACGCATGCGTGGAGCGCTACGTGCTTCGCATTGTTCGCACGCGTCTTATCATCTATCATGTGGTTTTGACACTTGTTTTGTGGTTTTCTTATTGACAAAAGTGCCAAAACCACACGATAGATGATAAGGCGCGCACGATGCTTTTCTGTCGACTATTCTTTCGACTGACTCGTTCATTTCGACGGACACGATAAAACTGCGACCAACGAGTCATATTTAGCTTCGCTGTAAAAAAATCACAGGAAGATCTATTGGTGGATTCTTAGGGAATCTATAGACCGACACGCGGGCTTGACGTCACGGTGCTGCGGCGGCGCTGCGATAGCGCCGGAGCCGGGTGGTGTGGGCAGAAGAGAGCGCGTTTTGCATGGGTGTCATAGCATTTCAGCATGCCGCAAAGCTGTGTAGCCGTTCATTGCAACGAAAAGTACAGCAAAAATAGCGGAATGAGTTTCCACAAGTTCCCGGCGGACTCTGAAAGGCGCAAAAGATGCATAATATCCGTGGATCAAAAAAAATGTTCTCTTCACGCGGACGACCATTTGTGCGGCAAGCACTTCCCGAAGGCAAGCGTGGCTTTCATTTCGATCAGCGTCCCGAGGCTTACTTATGTGCAGGGAAACAATCGTCTGATCGAGACCACCCCAATTTTGTTCGATGGTGTTCACGCACAAAGCACTGGCCAAGCGCTCGTCGGCGACTCGCTACCAGTGTTGGTGGCAACGCGTTACCGGGAACGCGTTACTTTTTTTGTGGCATAGTAACATACGCGTTACTTGTTTAAGACTGTAACGGGGAATGCACTTACGTCACTTATTTCGAATAACGCCTAACGTGGTTACGTTACTCGTTACATATTCTTCCTAAGACCTAAAAAATGTATTTTTTTTTCGTGCTTTCATACTTTGTTTTACCTTCAGCCCAGAAGCAGCCGAAACTACGAGCTGATGGGAGCAATCAGACAGCGTCAAAAGCGTGCCATCGTGGTGTTCGTCGTGTTTCTGTACGTGTTCTATCATCGCTGAACTAATAATCAACAGAAAAGGCCAAGTGACTCGCTCTTTTCACGCTGCTTGATTGGTCACATTGCTCGTAGCTTCGGCTGCGTCTGGACTTAAGCTGAAACGAAGTATAGGCGCCAAGTCATTAATAATTGCACTACATTCCACCTACCTTCAAAATTTTGCTTGTCTTTTCCGCATGCAAAGAGTCCCACTTCAGAAAAACCCTAAAGCCCATTCCCTTTTGTCGAAAAACACTGTCGCAAAAAGAACAAACACTGTTACCGCCAATTTATAAATAACAAAGTGACGCAAAAGTAACGTGCGTTACCTTTTATCGGTAACGGTAACGGGTTCCTTTTACTTTGAGGCTACGTAGATCGGTGACGCGTTCCTCTTATTTGCGAGTAACGAGTAACGTACTTCGTTACTTTTTTCGGTAACCCCTACAACACTGCTCGCTACGCCCGTGCTACCAAGCAGAGGGAGACCGGCGGCTGAACGGAAAAAGCGTTACCGCTTGTTGGTCATGAGGGTAAGAAAAATATCATGGATGTGCGAATAGTGAATTTTCACTTCGAAGCGAATACGAAGCGAATAATTAATTTCAACGAATAATTTCGAATCGAAGCGAATAATTTCGAAGCGAAGCGAATATTTTGCAATTGTTAATTTAAAAGTGAGAAAATTGACAAAAATATAACTTGAATAATTTGCACATCGATATGGCTTAGCTAGCCGTGTCGTCTTCAACATGTTTTCTAGGCTACTGGAAAAACAGTCGGGAACAGATTCAAGAAAGCAAAGATTTCCCAAGTTTATTGACGCCTGTGCATCACATCGTGAGCATTACTCTACATTGCTGTGGATAAACACACACTCTTTAAACACTTCGGGATGAAGCTTCAGGTGATTGACCAGAGTCGTAGTTGTACATCTTGCACGTGTGACATTTCGCGCTTTTAGGTCCTCGATCAAAAAACTCCCAGATCGCGCTGCGGCACATCGCCCGTTGCGTTTGGTCGTCCATGACTTGTCCGGGGACGCACGCATAAGCTGCATTCACAGCTCGCTTAAAGCGAAAGTGATAGAAGTAGCGAAGGCGAGAAGAATCAACAAAAGCAGAACCGAGCAGAAAGCAGAACAAGGAAATGATCAACGATGGTAGGGCTGGTATGGCGGCTAGAATGATGGGAATCATACATGCATACGTGTGGATACACGCCACAGTTGGAGTCACGGGTTGTAGCCCGCGCCACATAGAAGTCTGCACCGATATCAATGCCAAGATTTGAAATTTGTCACTGTTTAGACCATGGTGATTTCGACTATTGAATGACACTTCAAAACCATGTCAGACTTGTAAAAATCCGCATATAATACGAACCCGCGTATAGTACGAGGCATGATTTGAGGACTGCGAAAAAGAAAAAAAAAGTTTTATCCGCGTATAATACGAAACAATTTAAAGACCGCGAAAATTTTCTCCGTAAAATATGACCCAGGAAGTCTTAAGAAAAACGTTTATTGGCATCATAATTGAACCTTAATCACTGTCATCACTTCCATCAGACTCCTTGTCCAACGCCTCCTCCCAAAGGCAGTCGTCTTCAGTGCCGTCGAGCGCATTTGAACTCCCGGTCTTCTTGAAAGAGCGAGCGTCGAGCGTGCGCCGACGCAGTAAAAACCTGGCGCGGCGCATAAAGCTAGCAACCCAATGTCGGCTCGCCAAAGTTATCTCGCCTTCTCTTGCAGCAGCTCGATGTTTACGGCGAGGTGCCGTTTCACGTTGCTCTTTAACAAAATCGCTGAAACTTGCCTCGACGTCGGCGAACACGCCATTCTTTGGGCCTCTAAAGCTTCTCCTTGTTCCGTTGCACGCGAACAGAGCTTGCTTTTGTCGTCTCCATCCGCGGATGCTGCCTTCATTTACGGCGAATTGTCGTCCGGCAGCACTGTTGCCGATGTCTTCCGCGACCAAAACGACTTTTCTTTTGAAGGCGGCCGAGTATTGTTTACGCGCCGACGCCATTGCCTAGCCTGACCGTGGACGGATGGTGGCGCCTCGGACATTGTGATTTTAATGATGATGATAGCTGTTTTTAACGCCATATTACTTCGAAACCGAAACTACGTCGAACTGCGTTAGATCGCGCCTCATAGAAACTGAAAATTGTTGGGACCCGCGTATA
>JAZHYW010017612.1:0-18310 GCA_037355805.1 Ixodes ricinus | reverse complement strand
TCCGCGTAGCACCGTTCGTTACATATTACTAAGCCGAAGAGTGCCAGCTTTTCTCGGACCTAACATCAGTTTACCCTTTCAACGTCGAGTCGGGGACTGTCTTTGACGAGCGAGTTTTCGCTTTTGTGCCATCGGTGACATCTTGCTGCAGCGTCGCTTCGTCATCGACATCAACGACGCTTTCGACATACGCCCCCAACGGTATCAGCTTCAGTGGGCAAGGCGGCACGACAACGATGCGGTCACCAACGAACCCCTTCTTGTTTCTGCTGCAGGTGTGTAAACCGTTTTACTGCTGTAAAATCAAAAGCAATTATTTGTGCTTGGTAGTGCTGCCTTGCCCGGGCGTGTTGTGTGAATGTCTGGCTGGTTGTTTTGATGCGTTCTGCTTACTTATACTTTTACTGAGCGGGGACGTAGAGTTAAATCCCGGACCTACCGTAAGTGAGCAGTTAGAAACTATTCTCCTAAGCCAACGGGATATGACGGCAAGACTGGCGTCAATAGAGCAAAGGCTAGAACAATCAGCTGCCAGTGCTAATGAACGGCTAACTTCAATTGAGCATAGAATTGAAGCACTTTCGTTTTCAGCCCAGAAGCTTGAACAGTGTGAAGCCACTATTGAAAGCTTGAAATGCCAGGTCGTGACGTTATTGGATAAGGTTGACGACTTGGAAAATCGCAGCCGCCGGAACAATTTAATTGTCTATGGAATAAACGAGGAAGATAATGAGACGCTTGCTTCAATAAAAAAGGCGGTAATAGAGGATCTTTTTAAATCTAAAATGGGAGTAAATGTTGCAAGCGTTGAGCGCATACACAGACTAGGTAGAAAGGCGGCAAACAAGTCACGACCGGTTATCATTAAATTTTTTGATTACAATGAAAAAATGCTATTGATGAAAAACGCTCCTAAACTTAAAGGTACTAAGATATCGGTATCTGAAGATTACTCCCGTCGAGTTCAAGAGATCCGAAAACAGCTGTGGCAGACGGTTAAAGATAACAGAACACAAGATGACAAAGTCTTTCTTCGCTACGATAAACTTATCTTGAACAACGACGTGTACGCGTGGGACCATGTAAACAACACAAGAATTAAAGTTACTTCCGCACGTGCGGAAAAGTGACTCTTGAATGATCAGCAGCGTCAGCTAAAAATAATAAATGTCAATGCAAGAAGCTTGGCGAACAAAGTTGAGGATTTGGAGAGTATACTGCTTGTTCATTCTCCTGATGTGGTGGTTGTAACAGAGACATGGTTACATCCTAATATAGCAAATTCAGAGCTATGCCCGCCTGAATATAACATAGTTAGAAAAGACAGGGCTTCTAGGGGAGGGGCGTAGCTATATTTCATAAAACGTCCTTGCAGTGTATGCCTGTATCTACACCAATTGATCATGAAGTATTGCTGTGTAAACTCGGGTACGACAATGTGTCATTCATGGTATGTGCTGTTTATAGACCACCAAATGCAGCTATTAGTATGATTAGCGATCTCAATGATTACTTAATTCAGCACGTTAAACCCTCAACTAATTTCATCCTATTGGGAGACTTTAATCTACCGCACATTGACTGGAGTACACTTACTGTGTCCAATAAAGATCGTGCGAGTGGAGAGGCCCTGATTGATTTAACGTTCTCACTAAATTTAGTTCAAATAGTAAATTGCCCTACTAGGGGTGAATCACTGCTAGATTTGGTTTTTTTAAATGATCGCTTGCTTAGTAAAAAATACAGCAGCGAAGTTTGCGAAGGTATTGCTGATCATGATATGGTGCTTGTGTCAATTTATTTAGATCAAAGATTGCGATCTTTACCTGTTCTGTTAACAGTTCCAGATTTCAACAATGCTGACGACGTTTCTATCATCGATTTTTTAGAATTGTCTTTTGATAAGTTTGAACAAATGTCTTTTGAATGTGGTTCTAACATTGAAGCGTTGTGGTACTACTTTAAGAATATTGTAAACAAGTGTATATTGAAATATGTACCTCATCGAAAGAAAAAGACTAATGTTCATAATCCATGGATTAACAGAGATATCTTGCATTTGAAACGTAGAATTGCCCGAGTGAGAAAGAATTCTAAATCTAATAGAACAGAAACATGTCGCCAGCTTCTTTCAGAACTAAATGCACGACTTAAACTTGAAATCTCAGAAGCAAAGAAAAAATATTTTAATACTTCGCTCCGCTCTTTCATGAGAAGTGCGCCACAAAAGTTCTGGCGTTATATCTCACCTAAGGATAAGTCATCTGTCCAAAGTAATATTACCGCGACTGAGTTCAATTCTTTTTTAAATCGGTATTCACTACTGACGACGGAGTTATCCCAAGCCTCGAAGTTAACGATGCGGACGTAATTAGTGACATTTTTATAACTCAGGAGGGAATTTTTAACTTAATTTTAAATAAATTAGACGCTAAGAAAAGTACTGGGCCGGATATGATACCAAACACTTTTTTAAAAAGGTATGCACAGATATGGATGTCTAAATACGTATTTACATGTTCTGTTTTGCTTTTCTCTGGAGCCTTGCAGTATTTACCAAATGACTGGAAGACAGCAAAAATAATTCCTATACATAAAGTGGGTGACTGGAGTACAGCATCAAAGTTTGAGGCCAATATCTTTAACTAGCATCCACGTGCAAATTGCTAGCAGTCATATTATTTTTACCAGGGTGTCGAACCGGAACCGAACCGAAAACCGGGACCGAACCGGCATTTTCCCGGAACTGAACCCCGAACAGTTACTGCTTGTTATCAGCCGTGAACCCGACACTGGCACTGAACCGGAAAAAAATATGACGGTTACCGGCGCCATGTCCAAAGACGGTTCGGCCACCGCGCTGTTGACAATGAATGTGCTATCAATGCCATTTGTTTTTTAAGTGCCGTCAACTGACACACACCTTGCTTACATATTTTTCTTCTCCACTCAGTCTTAGGAATATAAACGCTGCATCCATGAATCTTGACAAACGCTGCATTCATGAATCTTGACATAGGAACCAGTATTGCGCTGGTCGCGGCTTGCACGGAAAAAAAAATTAAAAGGCTGTGCAAAAAAAAAAAAAATCGCGTCACGGGATTTTATTTTTCTACAATCTCGTAAATCCTAAATGCTGCTGTGTGCTCATTTCATAACACGTTTCTAGAACGCGCGAGTTCTTGAAGCTTGCTTCCATCGGAATGAGAAAAGAAAAGGCTGTGGAGTTTGATAATGTTTGAGGAGAGAAAGAAATTTTATTTACAGTTGAAATGAGCATTCATGAATTATATCTGCTCTTCGCTGCCCCAACCACCGGTCAGAGTATATCGAGCTATGAAGTGTCAAGATTTACATGCCGTATTTTTTCGTACCGGAAACTCGATAAATGCGGGGAAAAAAAACAGGGATACAAACCCTAGTCGCTCGCGGAGAAGCGAAGCTGCGCGCACTTTCGAATTTGACAAAGGATCTGCCGAGCTTCTGTTGCTTCCGTCGCCTGCCCAGCGTAGTCATGGGACTCAAGCGGGCGCGTGCGCTCAAACCAACGCTCAGCAGACGCTGGATTTAGCGCCCGTGACAGACAGCCCTGTCATCAGACAGTCGTTGTTTGCCGCTTGCATTGGCTACAGGCTTTTATAAACGTTATGCACTACTAGTTTCGACGATGTATCCCGTTTCGTATGTGCTGATTTCAGATGTTTTATTTGTAATTTATTTTGATGTTGCAATTTGTCATTTATAATTTCCGAACCGGTTCGCGAACGGTTCGCGGATCGAATTAATCGAACCGGAACTGAACCGGAACAAAATTATTTTACCTGAACCTGAACCGTAACCGAACCCGTATTTTTTTCGGTTCGACACACTGATTATTTAATTCTTATCATACTGTTACCAACTCTACTAGAACTCTCGAATATCAGGCAACGGCTGCCACGACGAAGCTTTGCTCTATCTTCTAGGTAAATAGTACTTCCATTGCTTCTCTGAAAAAGCTCAATGCAGAGCATAAAACATTCGTGAGGCACAATATGGCACTCCCATCCAGTACCTCAGTTCAAATGGTGTTCAGCGTAGCAGTCGACATATTGAATAAGAAATAATGCAAAATGTCTGACGAGACTTTCGAGAGTCAGCTGTTGCTCAAAATACTCAAGGTCAATAAATGGAGCAGGTGGCAACAATAAGAACTTGAATAACCTTCTTCCCTTTGTTTCTTAATTGAGGAAAATATTGTTGAAAGTAACGCCACGAAAGTAACGGATTACTTTTGGCGGTAACGGTCATTTACTTTTATGGAAGGGTAATTGTAATTGTAATAAATTACAATTTAGCCATGAGTAATTGTAAGTGTAATTCCTTACTATTTTTCAGTAACGTCTTTAAGTCTGCATCTGTAGGTCATCTCTAATTTTGAGCTGACAGAGAAATCAGCCATAGCGCAACGCCGATGTGCGCTTGAAGCTAGAGCCGGTTTGCTTGTCGTTGTTTTTGGGCGCGTTAAGTCGGCGCTCCTTTACTCCTACTCCGACGCTCCGAGTTTCATACTCCGAGCGCAGCAACTAAACGACGCATAGCGTACAGGAGCGCGACACACCGAGGCTGCGTTCCAAACCTACTCGAATGGATCCGAGTTACCCTGGCGGATTATGTCACGTGACAACAAAAATAGAGAAACGCTGGACGCGGGTAGGTTTTCGATAACCACCTTTACCCTAGAGTTAGATCGAGTAAGTTTTGGAACACGGCCAGAAACTATCGACGGGCCACACGAGCTCCTTCCGACCGTGGATACGGGTGGCAGAAGCCGAAAATATTTCGAAGATAAATAATTAGGCCCGTGTGGAGCGGCAGAGTCTAAAGCAAAAGAGACGGCGACGTTATGAAGTTTCTACGAACGTTTTAATATTCCTGAAAGGTTTGAAGACTCGCTTCGTGCACATATGTGGAAGGTTACCTTGGCCGATCTATTTATTGACCATGCATGCTGTTCCGATTTAAATTAAAGACAACATTCTTGAACCCGCTCGTCGACGCAGGAAACCCTCAAATTTGTCAGAGATTCCCTGGTTCCGTCGGTTCCGTCTCGCAGCGAGACGGAAGCTACGCCGATACCGGCACACCGTCGTTCGATAGCACGTCAATTCGTTTTTAGGCGGTATGCATGAACAAACCTTTCCCGCAACGCTAACTGGTGTTTCGGCTTTCCAATCTAAGTATCTTTATTCGCTGCGGCTGGGCTAAGCATTCTAAGCAGGGCAGCGGTCTGACTGTCTTTTCATCACAACTTTTCTGTCGCCGAGCTATCGGCACGCTCGTTCGATAGATCAATTCGTTTTCAGGCAAGACGCACGAACAAACCTTTTCCTCAACGCTCACTGATGTTTCGGCTTTCAAATCGAAGTATCTTTATTCGCTGGGCTAAGCATTATAAAAGGGACAGAGCGGTCCGAATGTCTCCTCATCTCGACAACTTTTCTGTCGCTGTGCTATCGGCACGCTACCGTTTGATAGATGAATTTCTTTTTCAGGCGAGATGCACGAACAAACCTTTTTCGGAACGCTAATTGCTGTCTTGGCTTTCAAATCAAATCGTTTTTACCTGCTGGATTAAGCACTAATCAACTGAAAAGGGGCAGCGGTCCGGCTACGCCTTTCGTCTCGACGGTCTCAACAGCAGCGCAGCCATCTTGTTTGTTTACGTGACGTCACGGAGCGCGAAGAAGTCACTCGCGCTCCGAGAAATTCTCGGTGCACGAAGAGCGCGCTCGAGTGTCAGTCTCCGGTGGCACTCCTGTCCGTTTAGTGAAAGGAGCGCCAAACTCTCGCGCTCCGGAGCACGGACTTAACGCCCATTGTTTGGTGGGAAAAATGTAGCAACAACACGTTTAATATGGCTTCCGGTATTGTTTTGGTTTGACGGGACGCGAAGCTCCGCGAGTTTGGGAGCACATGTAGCAGATGACCGGAAAGTGCCGCTGGTGATGTTCCCGGAAGACGGAAAGCTATTATTCAATGGGTATTCGTAATCGTCGTGTGAGCCTGAAAGCGAAGGGAGTCACAGGATCCACGAGTGCGCAACCACAAGTCAAGATTCGCGACAGCGCTGCGTTGACTTCGGCGATCTCGTTCTGTTTGGTGCAACACGGCGGCGCGACAAAGAGCTGAAACGTTCGTGGTGTGTGGTGCGGTGATGGGAGGTAGAAGCCCACACTAACACGCAGCTCAAATTAGTTGTTGTGGAGTTGAGGGTTTAACGGGTTCAGTCCCGTCGTCGTCAGCTGATCCGCTCGAGCTGGTCCGGGAGGACGCAGCGAGCGTTTTTTAAAAGTAAATCTTCCTTCGTTCCGTTTCAAATTGTGGAAGATTCCCAACGCATACCGTGAGTAAAAAGCTGCGGACGTTTTGAACAAAATTACGTCGTTTTAACTGAACAGTGGATTCCGGACTGTTGTTATAAATATGCCGTTTTTATGCTTCGTGTTTGTTGGACCGTGTTTACACAGCGACGTGTTTGCACAACGACGCACACCGCTTGAGTAGATGATTCGGTCCTGCAAACAACCGGTTATACAGAATTTCAGGTGAAACTGAAGTCACCACCGATATTTTCTTGTAAATCTCGTGTGAGTTTGTTCGCTCATCATGCGGTGTGAATAAATTAGGGCACGATTTCCTACCTGCCCACAGATGCATGAACTGATACACTTTTTTATGTAGTGAACATAGTGCTTTTTTCTTTATTTTGGTAAAAGGCGTTGGTGCATTTATTATGGTACAATCACTTGAGAGTTGGGAAATCGGGGAGAGCGAGCAAGCTTTCCCCACTTTGTCCCTTTCTCTCTGGCACTGCCCCTAGTTTCAAGTTTCAGTAGGCATACCTCATAGCAGGTACAAACTGCTCTAAAGGAGGTAAAAGACAGTTGAAGTCAGGACGGTGCGGACTCCGTGATTCGCGCTTTTTCGCAAGGTGACTGGGTAAATGCTTTTGCGAGGTATGCGGAATGCGCAAACGATTGGGTTATGCCCGTCGTTTGCGTCTCCCCAGCAAAACGAATAAGATGATCTACAAAGGCGCAATCACAAGCCAAGATTTATGATAAGAGGGCGTTTGCTTCGGGGTTCGTGTGGTTGTATTTTACCCTGCTCTCTGCAACACCGTGTCATGACGAAGAGCTGGAACGGTCACGGTTTGTGCTGGCCTACCGGTTGACAGAAACCCGCATCGCCCGCATCGGCACCAAGTGCACTTGGGCTGTTGATGCTCAAGCCTTTCATCCGCGGCTTGTCGGCAGCTGATCCTGCTGCTCGACGGTGAGGAAGCGGCGAGAGTGACCTCTGAAGTAAATGTAAATCCCCGTTCATTCAGTTATCCGGTGTCAAAGTGTGGAAGATGTCTAACGTGTACTGAGGGTGGGAACTACGAGCGTTTTGTCTTGATTTTATAACCGAAACCAGAGCAGCGAGATAACTGCCTTGCGTACTCCAAAATTATGGAAGCAATAATTTCAACAGGTCGAGTACGTCACCGGGCATGTAGGCGAGACGGTAGCACACTGTTTAAACGCTAAACAGTGTGCACGTTTTAAAGACGTTTAAACGACGTCAACAGAAAAGGAGCTCGCGATTCAGCATGCCAAAGCCCGTGAATCTTCAAAGTTCGGAATGCTGGCGGTACAAAAAAAAAAACGCATCAGCGTTACATTAGTAATCACGAATAACACCGGTCACGAACTCCATAGCCCCACCGCTCCACTCGACACCGACACGACAATCGACAGCAAACTGCATCAAAACGCCCCAAAAGTGAAGGCGTCTGCTCCCGTACTCAACTATACTTCGTTTCAGCTTGGGTCCAGACGCAGCCGATGCTACAAGCACGAGCGTGTGGCCCTGAACAGTGCCTGTACTGCACGAGCGCGCGTGCTTGGCAGGGACGCTGGAAGCCGGAGCTCGCGCTTGTCAGCATCGGCTGCGTCTGGCCCCAAGCTGAAACGAAGTATAGTGGAAGTGAAGTGTTGGGCGGATGTCCTTCAGAAAAATATATAAAAATGCTTTGCGCAAGGATAATTTCTATTTATTATTGAATAAATAAGGATAAAATCCCAATATTTTGTTTTTTCTATCTGATTCAAGCTTGTCGCACTGCTCATAACACTGGTCGAGCATGAAAATAACAAAAAATTTAACTTTTTCATGACCGGTTTAAAATTTATTGTTAATAAATCATCATTTTTCGCAACGGACTAACATTTAGATTTTGCCTTCATAGTTTTTAAATGCAAACAGTTTTTACATACGGCTGTCCATTGCGCCGTGTTTTGTGTCTTCTTCTATAAATCTGTAACGGTCAGCGACCAAAGAGCTCACCCGCACATGTCAAGCTTATATATTCAGCGGGAAGAGAAGTATATCTCGAAACAACGACACTGCGCCCGACAGAAGTGGCGGGCGCAGTGTCGTTGTTGTGTTTGTGCATATGTCGGTGCTGTGTAATACGTGGTACCCGTGTTGTCTGCGGTGTATGTAGGGTTGGTGTCTCACTTGTGATCGTTCGCAGCGTATTAACAGACTCGTTTTTTCTATAGGCTGCTAGAAATCTCGCTAGGTAGCGCAAGTTACCATCCTATTCCAAATGGTTTGCTCGAGTTATTTATCCATGTAAGTTCGGCATTCCTTTTTTTGTCTAGCGGCTCCGTCGTGGCTACCGGCGCCGCCGACTGCCGACGGCGCACGTACGTACAGTCGGCCGTAAAAAAGATTGACACAAGAGAGCGATGGCCTGGCCGGCGATAAGGCGACACGGGGCGCTTCAGTAGCGTAAGCAGGCTGGGGTCGCGATTGCCGGATTCGTCCTCTCTTGGATGCACGGGGGACGTCGACACACCGTTCCCAAAGCGCGCTTTCGAAACAACACAGCCTGACTGCGCACATGTGTTCTGTTTTTGCTCGCTCGGGGAGAACAGCGCTATCCCTTTTTTATCAGTGCCTACCGTCACAAACGACGCCGTGATAAACGGAGCTGCCGTGATAAACAGGCTGCACGTAAAAAAAAAGGAATTGCTACAAACGATAATTATCTCTCTCTCGAAGCACCCCTGCGATTCAAAAGTGGGAACGTTCCGACCACTCTCGTTCCCCGTGTTATAGCGAAATATAGCGCCGCGTGTGGCGGTTTTACCGCACCGGCCACGAATCACTTGTGTCAATCTTTTTTACGGCCGACTGTACCTTTGCACGCAGCTTGGACTGTTTTTTCCGTATAAAAGACATCGAACGAGAACAAACGCGTCCTGTGTGATCTCGATTCGGCCGAAAGCGCGCGGCACGCTGGGTTCGTCTCTCGCCTGTACTCGGCTGCTGGCCGGCATATTTTATGACGAACACGCTCAACCGTGTTTCGCGGAAGGCAGACACGGTGTATCGTGTCAAAGGTTACACGGCACCTCATGTGTACACGAATAACACTCATGGCTGCGTGTAAAACGAACACGTTTTGAAGTGTCGGCTATGGGACAACGGTGTACACGTCTGGGCGTGTTATTTTTGCTAACAGTGTAGGACTACAGCGCCTTGGACGCCTCACCAGCGACAGGTGCCATCTT
Source organism: Ixodes ricinus (assembly GCA_037355805.1). Classification (NCBI taxonomy): domain Eukaryota; kingdom Metazoa; phylum Arthropoda; class Arachnida; order Ixodida; family Ixodidae; genus Ixodes; species Ixodes ricinus. Next base: position 8,702 of record JAZHYW010017612.1, on the reverse strand, counting down.
GTTTCGAAAGTCACTGACGTCACGTCAGCGTCGCGTTGCGATTGGTTGCCGCTTCTCGGTTCGCGAAAGCGGTTGGGGTAAATCGGTCCCGAAGCGGTTGGCAAAAACGCGCTCCAACCGATCGATCCCAGCCGCTTTGCGGTTCAGAACGCGCGGGGCCACTTTGCGTTTGCGGACCCGGTTCCAGTGGGAACGCGCCATAACGCTGTTCGAGTCGCCAACCTTCTTGCTCGCTGCGGAGCGTCTTGCAACAGCAGTTCATGCAAACACGGCCGCAGCATGCAAGAAGGATGACGCTTCAAACAGAACTTCCGAATCTAGGGGTTATCGGCGGAAAATGACGTCTGGCAGCGCGTGCCTTAGAAGGGATCAACGCTCTCCGTGGGAGTTTGCCAACTGAGTTGATCGAGTAACATTGGTTGGCTATTGTCTCGCAATATATGCCGGTATAATAAGATGTTCATAAATCAATTCTTATTCCAGTTTTGGCTAGCTGTAGCGACGACTTCTACAGCTTCGTGATTTCGACAAGGGATTTCCCAGATCCCCCCAAGGGGGGTGTACACCCCCCCCTAGTTTTCCTAAACACCCCCCTTATACCTAAAAAAAAATTCTTTTTTTTAGATTAAGTAGAAAACACCACCTCTCAGGTGTATATATACAGAAAGGGAAACATACATTACGGGTACGAGCATTTGGTTAATAGACGTCTGTAATTTAGCTAGTGGACTAAAAAAGAAACAGTTTTATATTTTATCTAGCCTCGCCTCGCCTCGCATCGCCTCCCCCCCCCCGAGCCACTGGGACACCCCCCCCCCTTGATTAGAATCCTGGGGAAACCCCTGATTTCGACAATAAAACATTTTAGTTAATCGGTCCGATGACTCCGATAACGATACCCGACACTCCGCCGCCACCTTTGCGCATAGATCATATCGTTATCGGTTATCGTGACCAGGGGGTATCGGAGGTATTGGAACGATCTAATAGAACTATGGAATATCAGGCAGCGGCTGCAACGATGAAGCTCTCCTCTATCTTCGAGGTAAAACGTACTTTCCGTTGCTTTCTCTGAACAAGCTCCATGAAGAGCATGAAGCATTCATGAGGCACAATATGGCACTCCCATCCAGTGCCTCAGTTCAAAGGGTGTTCAGCGTAGCAGTCGACATCTTCACTAGGAAATTACGCAAAATGCCTGGCGAGACTTTCGAGAGCGAGCTGTTGCTCAAAATACTCAAGGTTAATAGATGGAGCAGGAAACATGGAGGCAACAATAAGAACGTGAATAACCCTCTGCCCTTTGTTTCATTACTTAAGGACAGTGTTGGAGGTACCGCGTTACTGGTAACGACGTTACTGGTAGCGCGTTACATTTTTCGCTAACGCAGTAATCGTACTCGTTAGTATTCTGAATGACAAACGAGTAAAGTATTTTCGTTACGTTTTTACGGTATCGGCTAATCAAATTGCGTTACTCGTTACTTTTGACCGAAACTGGTGAAATACATTAGGTATTTGGGAAAAGGTCACGACGCCTGATATAATGTTTTAGAATAACAATCTTGTGCATAAAAGTGGAGACGTTAGGGAACTAAATTTAAGTCACTAAGCTCAATGGAGGATCTAGCTTCTCTGCTCGAGGGGCAACTACTTGCGCTAGAGCACGCAATGCCCAGGCAATGCCGTATCTTGCTGCTAAGACTTCTAAACCTTCGATTTCCTAAAACGGAGGGTTTTCCACTTATCAGTCCATCTATTCACCCACCCATCTCAAAATCCTGCACAGCTTATAGCTGCGCGGAACCATCATCCGCCACAGTAAACTAAAAAAAAAAAAAAAGAACTTTCTGACCAAAAGAGACATTTGTTAAAGGTGACAATGTCTCGCTTCTCGAAGGCGAAACAAACCTTTTGCTACCAGCTAATCCTATTCGTCCTCCTTTTTTTAACTTTTTTGTTTTCATAGTGTCACCACCCACAAGGCTTGAACGAACGACTAGCGTTGCAGCCACCTCCAATCCCCTACCGCCTTACAAAAAAAAAAAAAAAACATCTTTTGTGGAATTTTTTATTCTCGCTCTCCCCCTAGCTGCCTGAAGTTCCTGACCCACTTTTGTACAAAGAAGAATCTTTCGCTTGATTAGTCTTTACTTCACTAAATTTATAATGAAAAAGTTTTAAACCTTGAAAGAGAACTTACAAACACAAAACCTTTCAAGGACGAAGAAAGAATAAAACAATTAAAACTGGGACAATACAACACATCTTTCAGCTAGCAACAGACGAGTAAAAATTTCAACAGCGAGCAGCCGACTATACCCAGGAGGGAAAGGGAGGAGAAGGGGAGAGAAGGGAGATAAAAACGCGAAGTGCAAGTCAGAGAGGGGGTTTATCTCGGATTTTAGAAATTCAACCTCAGTTTTCGTCAGCAGGAGGGAAGGGTTTGACACGTTGTTATTTACGGTGGTCATGGCGAATGACTATGATCTCCCTGCCGAATCTGCTGTCATGCCCTCCCAGGATTTTTGTTTCATCAAAGAGGGGATGACAAGGCGAACACGAACGGGCATGTATGACTATGGGATGATAGGAATCTGGTAAGACCTTAGAAACTTCGTTGTGATGTTCCCGGAGTCTGTGATTGGTGCATCTGCCGGTCTGACCTATGTTTTGATGGCCGCAGCTCAAGGGGATGGAGTAAACTTTCTTCTCTTTGCATGGAATGAATTTCTTTTCGTGTTTAACAGTGCAGCTAATTGGAATCCGGTTGTTGTTCACTTGTTGACAGAGTTGCTTAAGACGCATGCGGCACGAGAAAACAACATTCGTGTCGAACTTTGAGGCAATGGATTTTATCCGAGTGGGCTGCAGTTGCCGATGCGTCTAAGCAACTCTGTCAACAAGTGAACAACAACCGGATTCCATAGCTGCACTGTTAAACACGAAAGAAATTCATTCCATGCAAAGAGAAGTTACTCCCCTTGAGCTGCGGCCATCAATACATAGGTCAGACCGGCAGATGCACCAATCACAGACTCCGGGAACATCACAACGAAGTTTCTAAGGCCTCTCCAGATTCCTATCATCCCATAGTCATACATGCCCGTTCGTGTTCGCCTTGTCATCCCCTCTTTGATGAAACAAAAATCCTGGGAGGGCATGACAGCAGATTCGGCAGGGAGATCATAGAGTCATTCGCCATGACCACCGTAAATAACAACGTGTCAAACCCTTCCCTCCTGCTGACGAAAACTGAGGTTGAATTTCTAAAATCCGAGATAAACCCCCCTCTCTGACTTGCACTTCGCGTTTTTTATCTCCCCTTCTCTCCCCTTCTCCTCCCTTTCCCTCCTGGGTATAGTCGGCTGCTCGCTGTTGAAATTTTTACTCGTCCGTTGCTAGCTGAAAGATGTGTTGTATTGTCCCAGTTTTAATTGTTTTATTCTTTTTTCGTCCTTGAACTGAACCAACACGCTCTTCTCCCAAGCACAAAACCTTTTTTTTTTCGCAGAAAAATTAAGAGCTACTGCAGGTAAGAGGCAGCAAGTGATTATAACCAGTGTGCTGGTAACCGGTGTCCTGTTCCACATAGTGAAGTAAATCAGTCTCTGGTAATAGTATGAACCGGACTGTTACTAAAACCGGCGTAAAGAAGAGGGGTGTTGGTTGGCTGGTTGTGTTCCAGCAGTCCCCGTTCGCATGCTGTAGTTTATAAAGCCGATTGACTTTCGATTGGTCTCGTGAAAGTCTTCTCTTTCACGAGACTGAAGGCATGTTTGTAAGCGAACACATCTCTGCCAAACATATGAACTCGAACACAAAAGTAACGTAAAAGTAACGTAAAGTAACGTTCGTTATTTTTGAAAAGTAACGGTAACGGTATATCGTTACGTTTCTAAAAAAGTAACGTAGTTCAATAACGCGTTAATTTTTACCAAACTGACGAGTAACGCTATTTCGTTACTTTGTTTTGGTAACGGGCACAACACTGCTTAAGGACGATCATTTTTGAAGTAACGACGCGAAAGTAACGAATTACTTGTTCTGGTAATGTTCACTTACATTTATAGGAAAGTAATTGTAATTGTAATTAATTACTATTTAGGCCTGACTCGCAGTGGCAGGTCCCAGACATTGGTTTTAGGGGGGGGGGGGGCGAAATTGCTGCTTAAATAACAAAAAAGGGACATCACACTTTTTGTGAATAGATTTTTTTATTAGTCCCACTGTTTGCAAGTCGGAAATGCGCAACATGCATAAACCTTTGCTCGCAATATAGGCTGTAAAATAAAAAAAATATTGGCTGTAAAATAAAAAAAATTATAAAAAGCGATCGATTTGGGGGGGGGGGGGCGGTCGCCCCGCTCCCCCCCCCCCTTAGGACCGCCACTGGCCTTGAGTAATTGTAAGTGTAATTCCTTACTATTCTTCAGTAACCTGCTACAAGTCTGCCTGGGCGGACGTTGACTCGACGGACGGGGGCTGCGGAAAGAAATCATGTCGGCTTTGATATACCACGAAGACACGGAGTCTTATCAATTACCAAGTGCAAGAGTATCGATGACGCGCACTCGTGGCTAATCTGTGACGCACACGGTATCTTTTATTCTTCAGAAAGAGGGAGAAAAAGAACATATTTACGTACTTCTCATTATCAGGGCTCTAGACAAATGCTTACTATGAAGGCAGGATTTCCCCGCCTGCTGATCGAGCACGTCCAATAGAAATGACCGTATCAGCTTCTGATTTTATTTTGGTGAGACAGCTGCTTCCGCTCTAAGTCCATATATAAGAGGCGAAACCGTTGCTTCCCGAACATCCGGATCATCATCTGCCCTTAACAGACAGCAGGGACGAGCACAAGCATGGTAAGTCTTTAAAAATCACTGCTACGGGTCACTTTGAGCCACTAAAATAGTTACTATTCAAAATACCGATGCTTCATAATACATCTTGGTGCGTAAAAATTATGGTTGCCCAGTTGCCTGAAGCTTTATCTTGTAGCGTGTCTTTCATAGGAAAACCAGATATTTATTTACATTATTAACAAAGCGTACTCGACGTTGAAGAAACCAGTCAGCACTGTCCGTCGATTCATAAGGGGCCAAACAACTTGATAGAAGCATGCCCCGTGATTTTTATAATAATAATAATAATAATAATAATAATAATAATATTAACCAATCAATCGGTGTTTATTATAGTGTCCAGGAACAACCAAGTGGTATTAGTGCTGGCACACATTAGAAAAATAAGCAAAAATACGCACATGCGAACACGCATACACACGAGTGCAGAAGGGGAACCTAGTCTACCTGTCTGAGACTAAAAATATTCACAAAAACGAAAGAATCTCAAATCAACAAGGGAAATCAAAAGCACAGAACAGACCAGGTGCGAGAGCAAAAGCAAATACTTAGGTATCGTTCTGACAAACATTAACCCTTCAACTGATCAGCCTTTTTCTTGCAAAAGGAAGTTTCGAACAGCGTTTCCGAACTTGCTCTCGCATGAGTAAAAAGAGCAAAATTATCAGACTGATGGTTAAAACACTCAGCCGATCTTTGGATCGGGTTTAAGTGGCTAAAGTTTTGAGCTATATAAAATGATGATTGAAGCCATGTAGGCGCACGTGGGAGACTCAGTTCGGACAGAAGGCTGGGAGAGTCGATCAGGCCGTGTGGGGTCTAAAACAAAAACAACAGATCTTCCCTCACCCGACACTGCTGCAGGCTCAACAAGTTGACGAGTTGCGATTTACCCCCAACGTTTAAGCAAGGAGCACCTTTCTCAAGGTAGAAATATTTAAAGATAGAAATAAATTTGTTTTCGACTCGCTCGACAGACCAACTGTTAGTTCTGGAAATGCCGTTCCAAACAACCAAGGCGTACTCTAGCTGGGATCTAACTAAGAAACAGTACAGCGTGAAAAAAGCGAACGTCTTTTGAATTCCTTCGTTATGCAAGACCTAACGTGCGCAGCATGGCCGACTGAACCACTCTGGTAATATGAGTGTTAAATCTTAGTGTTAATTCAAAAACAACACCAATGTCCCTCAGTTCTCTTACACCTGACAGAAGTTCGTTGTGATAACTACTGTATATGGTAAAAATATACCGTAGGTCTTGCGGGAATATGTCATTACTTTTGTTTTAGAATGGTTCAAACGCAGGTCGTTTTCTAAACACCAAAGGACAAAAAATGCGTCATTCTGAAGCGTAGTGTAATCCTCTGATGCTGATCTCTTTTTGTAAAGTTTTATATCATCAGCATACTGCAGAAATGAAGAGTTTGATGTAACCTGAGAGACATCATTTACAAAAATATTGAAAAGGAGCGGGCCCAAGACAGATCCCTGAGGCACTCCAGAGATTGCCTTGTACAAGCACGAGGTAGCATTGTTGACACAGACGTACGCTTGCCTATTGGACAGAAATCTTCTTAACTATATAGGAGCTTGTATACGAGGATGTTGTGGTTGACTACGTCGAAGGCCTTATCCAGGTCGAAATAAAAAAACAAGCTGACCTCTATTACTAACTAGTTCAGATGCAGCAGACGTAAAAGATACGAGATTGGTAGATGTCGATCTGCCGGACGTGATCGAAGTCATGCTTATTAGCAATGATTTTACTGCGAAACTTGAAGGAGAGAATTCGATGAAGGGCCATTTCAAAGTGTTTGGAAAAGGAGACAGAAGACAATTTGGTCTGTAATTAAGAACGTCACCACTATTTCCAGATTTCAGGACCGGAACAACCACTGCCCCTTTTCAGTCGTCAGGGAATATTCTGACGTCAAGGAGTCATTACAAATTGTGCACAGTATAGCCGTAAATACTTCATGATTAACCTTAACAATTGCAGCGGGTATCCCGTCATGCCCCGCAAGCAATGCGGGTCTCATTTTCTTAATACATAGCCTAACAAATTCCTCATCGACAACAAACGAACCTAATGGGTCACCAAACCCATCCCAGTGAGGCAATATAGCTGAGGAGCAGTTAATATTCTTACTGTAGACTGACGCATAGTGATCCGCAAATAACTCAGACAAGCTGTGTTCGAAACGCTGTGTTCAAGACGCTGTCTTTCTATCCCTTTGCCTTTCTCTTCCACGTTTTTATGCTTCATAGTTTTCTCGCCCCAGTCTCGGGTAATTTAAAGAAATGATAAAACTCAGACATACCCTTCGCACTGTCGTTATGCTGATTGAAGACGATCTCGGACTCAATATTCTTCCCCAAGAGGGATTTAGCGTAACTCCATACTTTCTAGGGATTTTTAACAAGGTCTGACTCTACCGAGTCACATTGCTCCTGGCGATCACAGTTTGATATTTTCTTCCATCGCTTTCTGCAAATTTTAAATTAAACTCCCCACTTCAAGATACCACTTTTTCTAACTTCCCGTGCAAAAAAAAATTTTTGCGTTTTAGAAGTTTTCCGAGTTTATTAGAGAACCAGTTAGGGAAGCGAGATGTATTAGGTGTTTTGAGAGGGATATATATGTCATTGGCCTCCTGAACAACACTTGTGAGGAGATATACTTGGACGTTGACATCAGACGACTTTCAGTCAACAACGACAACGACAACAACAACAACAACAACAACAATAATAAATACAATAATAATAATAATAATAATAATAATAATAATAATAATAATAATAATAATAATAATATTTGTTCAGCATTTGAAGTGGAAACAAAATACAAAAACGGGTCTGTCGAAGCCAACAGGAGGCTTGAAGGACAGGACCCGGCAGTCAAGCGACGAAATACAAAGAAAGAAAAAAAGTTCAGTAACAGACACATTCCAACAATTATGACGAAGTCACATCATATTTAAAACAAAACATAAAAACATGATATACAGTATTACACACCAATACACGTCGCTAGGATGTAGCAAAAGCCCATGCAGCGGACCTAGATTGACATATTAGTTAACAGCTTTTTCAGTTTCCTTTTTGTGGTAGCTTGAAAGAAGAAATCGGGAAGTTTATTAAAAATGAAAGGTACATAGTAAGCACGCTCTCGCTTACCGTATCTGGTATAACAATGAAGCGTCTCGAAACGATTTGAGCTGCGAAGCTCCCTACTTGCTACAAGTGGATGTTTAAAATCATTACACCAGAAGTGGCGAAGCACGACACATTCTAAGAATAGTGAGCGGAAACTCGGCATTTGTACAACTTCAAATATGTCAGTATCCACGGGAAATGCAAGCTGAAATGCAACACTTTTCAATAAACCTTTCAAAATGCGGTCTACTCTATTCTGCCAGAGTTCTGCGCAATTACCAAATAACGTTATACCGTATCTAAGTACACTATAAGCCAGCGCATGAGCGACAGATCGTCGGACAGCAAATGGCATAAAAATACGGTTGTTGAAAAGGAAACAACTGACAGTTCGAAGTTTGCCACAGACGTGCGACAAATGTGTTGCCCAAGACATGTCAGAGTCAAAAAATACACCTAAGAGTTGAACGCTACTGACGAAATCCCAAGTGGGGCACTCACAGTCTCGACAATTAGACCTATGCTGCATAGGTCTAATTGTCTGCATAGGCTATGCCAGAGCAACCCATGAATCAAGAGTCGCACGCTTCAAAGGATTTCGGAAGCAGACAAGTTTTGTTTTAGCGGCATTAATAATAATAATAATAATAATAATAATAATAATAATAATAA
>JAZHYW010017610.1:0-29538 GCA_037355805.1 Ixodes ricinus | reverse complement strand
TACCCAGGGTTGGGCAGTATCGCGATGCAAATGTATCGCGGTAGCATATTTAGAAATACATTTCGTATCTGTATTTCTGTAATAGACGATACACTTTTTTCACCAGCATTCAGTAGTTCCTGTATCGAAATACATTTGGAGTGTTTCTTTGTATCGCGAAACAATCAGGATGAAATGTATTTCGTTACATTTCTTGAGACATACCCCCCCCCCCCCGCCCCCGAAAAAAAGAAACAAGTCAGAACGCATTATTTTTTTTTACTTCTGGGGGCACCAGGTTCAAGCAGATGCTGGGGCATTGTTTCTATGCTGACCAAAGATCCTTTCGATTCTCCAAACTATTTTTCTCTGCGTCCTCTTCTCTCTTCTGAAAAGTGTTGCGTAGTCGGGGACTAGAACCAGGTGGCGTGCCAGAAGGGGAGTCAGAGCATCTTCAGCCGCAGGTCCTTAGGTAGTGATTTTTGAGTCATTGTTTGCTGGCATCCCTTGCTGACAGGAACAAAGAGAATTGTTCCAGCCCACAACCATAGAATTCAGATAAAATTGCAACATCTCTAAAAAGTCTTCCATAGCCAGTCCACTGGAGTTTCTAAACCCCAGTTCCCCGTTCGTTTCAACACAATCTCTAACAGAGTCAAGCAGCTGGTCATGAGGTAGCGAATAAAATAAAACCTCAACGTCCCGCAGGAAGGAAATCTCTTTGCGCTGTCAGCCAAAGAGAATTCCTTCCTGGGAAAAATGAGTCACTAAGTGAACGGGTAGTTTCTTGACACGCTTCACGGTTGGCGTGAGTGGTCCTTTGTTTGTGTGCAATCTTTTAAGATACTGTGTATGTTTTTTTTTCTGTCTTTGTTTCCTTTATTAAAATTCTTCAGTTGCGAGTCAGCATTGTCCTGTCGTGTTTGTTCCTCTTCGTATTCCTTGTTTTCTGAGCTGTTTTCACCATTATGTATCTCTATACCACGTTTCCGTTAGCATGACAACTTCAAAAATAATATTTATCGACTCAAAAAGGAACGTGTGGTTTTTGCCTTTTAATATGGCGGATTGCACATTAAGGTGAAATAAGCTCAATGATTTGTTAGTCGGCTTTTTTAAATATCTGTTTAAGACTTCTATTGTCACTTTTCTAAGATTTCGAGCCATATCAGGCAAAAATAAAACAGTGAATATGTAATAAAAGTAGGTTTCAGCTACCATATCTCATCAAGATCTCTTTCATCGAAAATTGTAAAGATGGGGGCATTGCCTGCTTTACGCGCAAGTATCTTAACATTTCGCACTCAAACGTGTCGTCATTGCATCCCACGCTACCGTGACGCTGCCATTCCAAGTAGTCTTTTCAGGGTAGGGCATAAATGCTCGTTTACGTAAACAGGCAAGATATCTAAAAGACCAAGGTCCCGGCAGCATATTGTTAGGGCGCAGGCGATAGACCCCCAGCAACGGCGCTCACGCCAGATTGGCTGGCTCGTGTAGATGGACGCTGCTGCCGTCAACATAGGCAACCGTTACAACAAGCTTCTGAAGCGGTATCGTAGCTTAGTGGACAATAAATAAAAAAAGTATCGTAGCTTAGTGGTAAGTTGTCTGCCTCATACGCAGTGGGACCCTGGTTCGATGTACAGTGTGGCCTTACTCGTTTTCCTACAATATATTTTAGGCATTTGGCGATATCTACGATATATATATATATATATTTTTCCTATAATATTTTTTAGGCATTTGGCGATATCTACGATATATATATACTTACGATTAACACTGAAAAAGACGAATGTTGTCGACGAAACTTCGCTGAACTAAATCGTATGGGACCCTCTTTCCGGAGGTGCAATGGGGGACAGCAGGACTTGGGTTGCCAGCTGGACGCCGTATACTCCTGTTTCCACAGCGAAATGACGTCACGCGCAACTTTACGTGGTCATCACCTGTTTTCTGCGAAGGAAGAAGTATTTTGTCGGCTGCCTGGTCCCACATACAAGCATCTTTGCTTTCGTGGGCCAGCACGCTTCACATGTATTTTTTCAAAGATAATAAAGATATTATTATTATTAATTCACGAGGCAACGTCCTGCGACGTTGTGGTGAAATGTCTCGAGCAGATTTAATCTTCCTTCTACGACGTCCGACTTCAAGTGAGCGTATCACAGGGGTACTGTTTGCGTTGTGTCTTCTCTTTTCTAACCCGTGCATATACAGATATCTTTTCCTATGCAGCATTTGGCACAGCCTAGAGCTATTTTGGGTGCGAGCTGCACCTGCAAAGCCGGCGTGCGTGGCTAGTGCAAGCGCGGAGCCGCGCTAGCGATTTTCGTCAATCGCGAGCGACACACGACGTGCAAGGACCGTCCCTCTGCCTAGAGCAAGCCGTCATCGCGGCCCGTCTTCGACCAGGAGAAAAAAATCGATGAGATTTTTGCGCGGAAATCGACGAATAGCAGACAAAAAAATAAAAAACGCATGTTTATTCTGTGTTAGAAAAAAAAAACAATTGTTCAAATTGCTTACTTCTTAGGATTTTGAAGTTTCCTCGCTATATATTGACACATATTTAACTTCATATTTCTTTCTCTTACAGGGCCTTAAAGGACACCAGTGCGATCCTGTTGTGCAGCCAGCACCGGCGTCATTGTTGCTAAGTCACTTCGGTGATACCAGGTGCCCACTTGCAGAAGTCCTCACTCTAGAAAATAATACAGATATTATTGAAAAGGATTGCAACACCCTTTTGGTGGCTGACATTGTAGATCAGTGCGACACTGATATACTTGTTGATTTACTGAGTGGGAAAATAAAGTATTTCGTGTTATGGAGATCACCAGTCTCTCTCCACTACACATCAAAAGACGTGACTCCGCCCTCGAACTGAAGCAAGAGAGCAGGACATTTTATAGCAGAGTAATCTCGAAGAACCTTGACGAGATTTTAAAGATTGATCCTGTTACAAGTGATCAAGCTGCTACCAGTAGGTCTATATTGAAGGAGAAATTAAAGAACAGTGTTTTACAAAGGTTATCAGTTGATATTATTAACTCTTTTTTTCAATTTTGCTGCTTGCAACTACCAGTAGATGCAACTACAGGTGGGTGCAAGAGCGTAGAGTGTGCATCAGAAGCACAAAACCCACAGGGTGAAAAGGAGGGGGTCGAGGTTTCATCAACTTGCTGCTTCTTTGGCCCATCCCAAGAGCTTCAGTTCAGCTGCCACATCATGTGGTAATTACAGCAACAAGGCCCCCTTTTCAAAGCAAAGGTCGAAGTACCCTCCCAGGCTGTATTTCGTCACCTGGTGCTTACTGGCTCACTTTCACGTTCATGCACACTCAGCCCAATAATGACTTAACCTTCGTACAAAACAAGGAAGAGAAACCAAGACAAGGCAAGAGGAGTGCTGGCAGGAGTTCCGGGCGCACCCGTACATGAGGTAGTGCCTATAGTTGTGAGTTTGTAGTTCGGAACTGACTCAAGAAACATATGTGAAGGTTGATACTGTGCTCCACCTTCATCAACCGTAACTGAGCTCGCAGCCCTGACGGCATTTCATGCTGAGACGATGGCTACCGCTTGGCGGAGATCAAATGTCCTGCAAGTTTAGGGACTCCAAGTTAATTACCTGGCGTGAGATGACAAGCTCTGTCTCATACGTAAATTATGTTGATGGACACCTTGCCCTAAAAAAGCCACAGCTACTACACCCAGGTGATGTTGATGATGTACAGGGTGTCACAAAAGAAAATTTACAGGGTTTTTATTTCCGCAAAAATAAACTAGGCATCGCCGAACGCTCATTCTCCGCCCAAAGGCAGCGCCAGAGGTCATAACCAGATGCCAAAGTTTCAGCCCGATCCGATAACTTAATCAAAAGTTATAAGTGAGTTTCTAAAAATTTCAATGGGAAAATGGAGCCCATTTTCGCCCGTTTTCGGTTTCTGGTGCCATAGAGCCGCATGTATTCGAAAACTCCGTCGGTCGCCATTTTCCCATTGAAATTTTCAGAAAATCACTTATAACTTTTGATTAAGTTATCGGATCGGGCTGAAACTTTGGCATCTGGTTGTGACCTCTAGCGCTACCTTTGGGCGGAGAATGAGCGTTCGGCGACGCCTAGTTTATTTTTGCGGAAATAAAAACCCTGTAACATTTTCTTTGTGACACCCTGTACATCCTGAATGTCATCAATACATTTTTGTTTGTGTATTTGTGTAAACAACATATCATCGTCATGGTGTTCCGACACGAGAAGTTTTTTACGGAGTACGCTCCGAAACTTGAATGCCTTTAATTTCGGTTCATGCTGAAAGCAATTTTAGAGAAGCATTAAATGAGCTTGGGCAATACAGGCTACAGTAACCCTTTGTATATGGTGACTTCAATTTAGTTGGAAATAAATGTACACTGCCTCCTGTTCGTACCCCCGGTCATGCCACACAAGCCTTCCTTGGCTTAGGCAGACCTGAATATATATTTTTTCTTCCTAGTTGCCACTAAAAATATTATTATTATTATTGTTGTTATTATTATTATTATTATTATTTATATTAATATTAATTATTAATATTATTATTATTATTATTATCCCTCACATTTATCATCATTCAAGCACAGCATCACTCTTTATTTCAGCATTCAAGATGACAAAAGCTGTGATATAAAAAGATCGACGAAAGAAGGAGCGAAATAAAAAGCTGAAGAAATAAAATAACAAAAGGGGAAGCTTTAAAGCATATGATACTTAAGGAAATGTTCACCTTTGGCATTTCTGAGCTGCAGAAAAAACAACCGATTCGCATCGGGAAGGAAACCCAGGCACAGATTTGAAAACTGTAGCAACAAAGGGTTAAGATACCAGGAGCAAGCGACATTCACACTGAGAATAAACACAAAGAAAAATAAATACTGACTAGCAATGTTTTCCTACAAGAAATAAAATTATGAGATTGCTAATTCGCCAAAGAAAATAATAAATGCATGGAACAATCTTCAGAAAAAATTAATAGTCTGTGTCACTCATTTTGCAAATATTGGTGGCTGCAGGTTTACGAGCACACAACACAAGCGCATGATGTCTGTCATGCTAGAAATAGGTTCGGTTGGGACTCCGCTGTTAAGAACATTTAACACCTTGACCCTCTGAATCATCCTCTCAAACTGCCATTTCGAGAAGGGCTGGAACACCATGACACCAAGCTTGCTCTCTAGTGGCGCCTTGATACCTAGAAAGCCTGCGTCCGCCAGTACATCTCCCGGTTCAGTGCGCTCCAAGAACCCAGAGCGACAGTTTTGTCGCTCTGGGTTCGCGAAATAAAGGGTACAGTTCCGTTGGGGAGGATGCCAATTAAAAAGTTTGCAGTATGGTAGCCTTTATGATATGAGAATGGTGCCCGCTGTTAATCTACAAATGCTCGAGTCTCTGTTCTCAACTCTGTGCTTTTAATGATGCAGCGACACCTAGGATAGTGCACTTTAAAGTATTCTGGCGTTGTTACCAGCACCGAGAAAGAAGATTGATGTGAGATTCAAGATGGGAAGGCTGATGTCAGGTTTCTCAAAATAGAAAAAAGATGCGGCTCACTGTAGCCCCCTGCACTCAAAAAAGCACTCCGATACTTGTTGAAAGAAATGCCTAGCTTTAATTTCAGAAAAAATATTAGAAGTTTTTTTCTCGATAGATACGTCACTTTCTTTCATTACAACAGAACAGAGCAGATGGAGAAGCAGGGCGAAAACATTTCAGCTAACGGAGCAGAGTTCTGCGAGGGTGCCAGGTTTTCCTACCAGTGAGTCATGCCAACAAAAATACAGCTCTGCTGGTCGGGTCCCACAGCTGTCAACATGCACTTTGGTGCTGCTTCGACGGCTACACTTTTTGTACTGACGTGGGACACCTGGGTCGACGCTTCCCTGTCTTATTAAACAGACGAAAAAATGTTGCAGGCTCCAGCTTCGCTGACACTTTCTGTGTGTGTGAATTATGAAATAACAATTGCATAAATGTTCTGCATTAATCATTCTCTACAGAGTACCACAATATGTCTTGACACGCACACAAACGCCAGTACAACATCTCGTAACTGGCGTACTTTTCCTTGAAGTCGAGCATATTTGCTATAGACCAACCACACTCTCCAAAATAAACCCACAATTATCTTGTCACTGTTCGAGTAAAGACAAAAGAGTGTTTGGCAGTTTGTGAATGTCCATAAATAAGTCGGAATCTTTGTATGTGGAGAAGGAGTTAAAAAACAATCCCAGACTCGTTAGAATCGATTTTGAAAGCTGGGCTGTTTCATTGAAGAGGGCCCCTTGTGTATCCATTGTAACGCAATATTAATGCGAGAAAGGAGAGGTAAAAAGAAATGAGGCGAATTGACTCGCCGCACTCACACCACACTGCACTAGCTCTGAGTGGAGAACAGGGACCTCCGGGTCATCTTCAGGGGCTGAGCTGCTGGCTGCAGTGGTCGAGGGTCCAGCTTCTGCTTCACTTGACGCTGCAGTGCTTGAGAGACCACCTGAATGAGCGTTGCTATTTCTTTTTTGCCAGCTATAAGTTTTGAAAAAATAAACAAGTATTTAAGCACGCGGCGTAACAAAAATACGCAAGAATAATCAACAAAAAATTAGCTTCTTTTAAAGCAATATCATTATGGGTTACATTTTGCAGAGATTTCGTCCTCGTCCCTTGTCGTCACCGCGCGGGCCAAGAATGGAAAAACCGGAAAAATCTTTCTTTTCTCCTTTCATGCCGCGCGGAGAGGGAAGTCGCCACTTCTCGTCCGCCATGCCGGGCGAAGTGAACGAAGAGGAGCCCTTGCGTCTCGCCGAGAATTGCGCAACACAGGGAGAATCGATCGTGCCATCTGCTTGAAAGACTTGTTTTCAACATTACTCGCGTTATGCGAAATCCCACTTTTGGCAGTTTCCAGTTGCTAGACGTAATGTTGAATCGTTTTAGAAACTTCCACCGCATTTACCCACATACTTCACGGATCAATGGTAGCTGTCGTCAGTGGCATCCATGACGCCTACCACGACGGCTTTGAGAATTAACCACGTCGCACCTCCGTCCTCAGGTACGTGACGGCACCATTCCACCCGCATCGCGCGACCGCACACAAACGATGAATACGCGATTAATACGATTTTCTTTTTCGTCAATAACTATTCGTTATTTTTTATAGATATACTCAATGGAAATGGAATCGCTCGTGCTCAATTATCGTCAAAACGAAAGAAACAGAACTATACTTTTTCTTCGCGGACGACGCTGTTGCTCTGTCGGTTACGAGGCCTCCGTTTTCTCGACCATGGAGTGTTAACACGAGACTTGTTCCGACGCTTTTATTGGGTCGCGGGGCAACTCATGTATATAGACCAACTCATGTTTACAAACAAACTGTAGCGTCCCTAGCGGACGCCACCGGCGCAGCGCATGCACGATGAAGTGTGAGCAAGAAGCTCGCCATCGCCCATGAACAAACCATTGTAAGGGGATGTTGTCGACGTCGGTGTGAGTTCCCGTGCTCTTTTGGCGTTGGAATTGTTGATTCCACGTCTTCCTGGCAATGTTTGATTACTTTAGCAGCCTCAGCGGAATTAACGCCGCAAAACGTCGCCCGAATAACCTGACATGCGGCGATTCTTTCCGCGTGGACGCCGCAGAATGGGCCTTAAAGCCTGATTCGCACAATTAGATTTTGCTCGCTATTTTCAGTTGCGACGTCGCTCGGGCTCAATTTGGTCATATTTCTCGTTTTATAACTTCAAAGCCATACAAATATTGCATGATGTTTTTGCAGACTCTGTTAGTACCGATTAAAAGGTTAAAAGGCGCGAACAAAATAGGACGAAAAAAGACACACGTACGACACGGACAGGCGCCTTTCCGTGTCGTACGTGCGTCTTTTTGGGTCCTGTTTTGTACGCGCCTTTTAACCTTTCAATCGATATGAACCAACTAGCCCCAACCAAAGTTCTGTTAGTACATATTATAAACGTTAATTTCGGAGAGTTTAAAGAATATTAAAGACGGCCTTTTTTAAACTGATTTTCAAAATAATGCATATATAGTTAAATGCCCCTGTGTGAGCAATTCTTGTAAAATTCTCCAGCTAACCAAGACAACAATATTTCATACAAAAATGATTTATATACAGGGTTTATATACAGGGCAACACACTGGCAAAGTTTGGATAGCTTAAATTTTATAGATACAGGATTAAAAAATATAGATTTAATCCAGAGCGTTATTGCGCAATGTGCCTTATTTCCGATTTTGTTTCTCAAAATAACGACCCTAATAGTCGGCGATTAATACTTTTTGTGAATCCTTCCTATGCCTAATTTGTCAGTAAATATTTCGAGACCCGTAGCCAGAACAAATTTTCTGGGGGAAGCCGTTTGAACTGCCAACATCGCGCGACACGCAAAACGCGCACATGACTGAGAGGAGTGCTTGCAGAACGTTTTTCGCAAAGACAGCTTCTTTACTTTTAGTACTAAGGATTGGTTTTCTTTTTCAATGGGCATGAAGCCAGCAATTTTTTTTTTCAGAATTCAAAATGGTTGTCGGACATGGTTGTTCGACTTTATCTAAAAACGCCCATGTTCAAGTGGTCTACAGTCGACACCAGACACTTGTGCAAGTTCATTCAGCGGTTTAGTTTTACACCACGGGTGATAATATTGCTGCAGTGGTTCGGCATTTACCACCCGGTAAGAGTAGTGCTCGAAAAGCTGGAAATAGGTGCTTCACAAACTGAACGCGTGAATTCTGCGTCAGAAACCAACCAGTACTTGAAAAGCCCCTAAAAAGAAAAAAACAACCTTTTTTAACAGTCTGGTTGAGGACACGCGTGTTCAAATGATTTATGTTCTACGTGAAAAAAAAATTAGAGCTAAATTGACGGCGCGAGACGCGATTTAGTCTGTAGTCACCACATTTCCACTTGTTTTCTCTCTCGGCATTGCGAGCGCGTGGAGGAGAGGTAGATCGGCTTCATCTTTAGGTTGAGGTGGAAAGAGTAAAAAAAACCATCTCGTTGAGGTCGAAAAAGCGAATGATCACTCCGTGACGTCATGGTTTTTGCGTGCAGAATTTTAAAAATATCTCTCGCCGTACAAATTGTTTTAAATTTTTTTTTCGCGTAAAATTTATTTTTTGATTCGTTTAGTCCCAAGCAATCTGTTAGAAAATGCTTTTATATTTTTCGCAGGCAGTTTTTATACAAGGTGGTTTATCTGAGCTGAAGCCAGAATATGTTCAAATTGACAATGGTGACATTATAAGCTGGAGCTAGATAAACGGAAAAATCCGCAAGCGCTATACAATCTAGCTATATATGTCAACGAGCGGTGAATTCATGCACTACTACGCATGCTCACACGCTCAGAGTGTTACAATACTGATTAGGAGTTTCGATGACACGAGCAAATTTCATTAGCTGCATATGCTATTTTTAGTAACTAAAAGGTTAATAACAATTCTAACAATTGCTGAGACATACAATTAGCCCTACAATATATATATATATATATATATATATATATATATATATATATATATATATATATATATATATATATATATATATATATATAGCGTATATATATATATGATTTTTTTTTAACTTAACAAATTTTGTTAAAAAGAGCCATGAAATTTACATTTATGCGGTTTGTGCAAGTGAGTTACACGGCCAAGGAGAAATAGCATAGGGGGCTAATCGTAACGATCAGTTGGCTAAGTAATTAAAATTCGTAAATTAACTTTTTATTTAATGAAAATAAACATATGGTTCCAATTAGAAACTTGCTCAGCGTCATCGAAAACCACTAAATCAGTCAATTTCAGAAAGACTTTGAGCGCGTGAGATGCGTAGTAGTAGTGCACTGAATTTACCATTCGTGGAACAGGTACAATAGACGAAAAGAATAGCACGGGCGCCCTACCGCAACCGCCAGCCTTGTACCTGCTCCATGAGTGGTAACTTTAGTGCACTACTACGCTACTCACGCGCTCAGTCTTTCTAAAGAAATGACTGATTTAGTGGTTCTCGATGACGCTGAGCAAGTTTCTAATTGGAACCATATGTCTATTTTCATTACATAAAAAGTTCATTCACGAATTTTAATTAATTAATCGTAACGACTGATCGTTACGGATAGCCCCCTATATTATGTCCCCCTGGGCGTATAACTCACCTGCACAAACCGCATATATATATATATATATATATATATATATATATATGCATGGTGTTTTTTTCAGACAAATAAATTTAAAAGAAAGCTGTGAAAGCTACACTTATACGGTTTGTGCAATTGAGTTATACGGCCAGTACAGGCGATCAGCCGGCTAATTAAGTAAAGTTTCTTAATTAAGTTTTTAATTAATAGACATATGGTTCCAACTAGAAACTTGCTGAGCGTTATTTAAAGCACTGTTGTACACGTTCCTCAAAAAAAGGAACGCAATATCGTTTCTCGTTCCTTCTGATTTTTGGAACGCGTTCCCGTTACAAGTTCCATCTGTGAGAAAGGAACTCGTTCCCGTTACAGTTTTAAAAATAGAACGTATCGTTACATATACGTTACATTTGTATTTTGCTGGTTACCATATTTAGATAAATAAAAAAAGCTTCTTTTTTTAATCTTACTTATTAAATGGGAACATACGAATTTGAATGACGTGATGGAAGGGCACCAGGAGAAGAAAACAAGTGGAAGCAGGGATTCATGTGTTGATATATTCACCTTTAAAACTCTCAGCTTTTATCCATATTCATGTTTGTGGTGGACGATTCGGACGAGCCAAGTGTACTGTTATTCCACATTGCACGAGCGTTTTACAACAATCTCACGCTTTTCAATCCAACGAAGTCACTTGTTCGGACGTCACAACAGTTGCTTCTCGATGTTGCTGTTCGCAAGACGAGCAAGTGAAGAAGAGGGTAGGGCTTTTGGAAGGTCCGTCTTGAAAGCTACCAGTCCTTCGGGAAGGTTGGATTTGTTGTTCAGTTTGAAGGTGGGGGACAAGGGGAGGAGGAATAAAAGTTCATTTTTGTGCATCATTTCAGTAACCGATGTTCGGGATACAAGGGTAAATTAACGTCTAGCAACCAGTTTTTTGTTTTGTTTTTTAACTGCAGGTTTATCTTTGAAAGTTCAGTAATGGCTGTAGTCGGCCTTAGATTTCTGGGTTTATGAGGATTCGTGGATGCAAAAAATGTAGCCGAGTTTGAAACTTCCCAATTTTTGTTTCTTTTCCTTCGACTAAACGTTTTGCTTTTTGTACCGTAGTCTCGGGCACTAGAAAAAAAATCAATGTCCACTAGCTCTCCTGCAGCCGACTGTTACTAAGAGAGGACCAAACACAATAAACCCTAAGATAAGTAACCAAAACGTTAACGATATCCTGCTCTTCGTAAAGATATTGTCTTTATACTTTTAGACTTTTCCTCTTTAAAATAAAATAAAAATTACCCCACTGGACAAGAAAAAAGGAACGCCGTTTCTTTTTCCGTTCATGTAAAAATGTAACGAGTTCCCGTTCCAGTTCCACAGATGCAAAATGGAACGACGGCGTTCCTTCGTTCCTCCTAAAAGGAACGCGTTCCAGGAACGCCGTTTCTTGGAACGCCGTTCCGTACAACACTGATTTAAAGCCACTAAATCAGTATTTTTTAGAAAGACTTTGAGCGCGTGAGAAGCACAGTAGTGCGCTAAAGTTACAACTCGTGCAGCGTGTACTAGACTGGGGCTCCTATAAGAGAAAGAAAAATCTCGCGGGCACTTTATCGCACCGCTAGCTATGTACCTGCTCCACGAGTGGTAACTTTAGCGCACTGCTACGCTTCTCACGCGCTAAGTCTTCCTAAAAAATAGATTTAGTGGTTTTCGATGACGCACAGCAAGTTTATAATTGTAACCATGTCTATTTTCACTAATTAGAAAGTTAATTAACAAAAATTCCCTTCTAGCCGGCTGCTCGTTGCGTTTAGCACCCTTACGAAGTCCCCCTGGCCGTATAACTCAACTGCACAAACCGCCTCAGTGCAGCTTGCACGGTTTGTTTATTTTTTTAATTAGTGTCACTTTTAGAAGAAAAGAAAAACCCTGCATATATATACTCTACATATCTGTGTGAAGAGGCGTTGAGACGGACCAGGTAGACGTAGATGGCGGAGTAAAAATGGATCCATAGAAGGGCATGTTTAATATTTAAATTCTAAGTCAAATTCTTTATTTTTCTTCAATAATAAAAAGGGGAGGAAGAGAAAAAGAAACTTGGTAGTTGCTTCACAAAGCCTCTGCTTCCTGCAACAGCAACAGTAGATAAAAAAGTAAACACAGTAGGTTAACAGAATCGTAGACAAAACAATATAAGAAAACGAATAAACATAGAATAATAAACATACCTTTAGTCTGCATTCGAGTATTTTTAACACTGATAGATAAATAGCGTGCGCATAATTGCAGACGTAAAATATAAGAATACAATGTAAAATACAATAATAGTAACGTGCATTCAGTTTGCATTCGAGTATTTAAACACTGACGGACACCTAAATAAATATCGTGCGCATATTTTTGCTAGTTGAACAAATAATATCTATGTTCAGTGCGTCTAAACGATTTAAAAGATAGGGGAGCGTATACGTTAGTACTTGAATTCCGGTGTTTGTTTTGGAGTGCGGCCCCATCCATTTTTCTACACAGCGGGCTTCATGAATAACTTTTCTTCGCTCAGGGTCGGCCATTGATGAATAAATATTTTAATTGTTTTGAGAAATATTTTAGTAAGAAAAAGAAGCTTGTTGTTCTAATAACTCTGACTTTGTACTGTATTACATTTATTGAAGAGTGGCTTCGAGTGACTGTCATAAGGAGCGTGGCATATAATACGAATTACCTTTTTTTGTAGATTTTGAATTTGTTTGATTTGTGTATGCCGTGTCTCCACAAACTAAAATGTAGTAGTTATACTGGGAATAAAAGAGAGATATATAAATGAGCAGCCAAACCGAAATGGAGAGCGTGTCACGATATTTATCAATTATACCAACAACCCTGGATAGGTTTTACATATTTGCTGCACTGTTACATCCCACATAATATACTGATTAAAGGCTATACCAAGAACTTTTACACTTTTTACTATATCTATTTTATTTCCTCCAAGAAAAATATTATCCGTATGAACGCTATTGGTGTTGCGTGCCTAAATAAAACTGCCTTCGATTTGCTCGCATTTCTTAACAATGAATTGGCTTTCGTTCAACCATTCAGCTTATCGAAAAATTTATTTGCACCTTCTGTGATTTGAGTGGTGTGATTCCCTGCTGAAAGAACACTCGAATCGTCTGCGTAGATAATAAAACTTACATCATGATCAATGTTTACAAAGTCGTTTACGTACAAATTGAAAAGAAGAGGTCCCAGTTGTGGGAATCCATCGGGCTCCTTCCCACCGCATCGTGCGCTGCTGACGCCATGTGGTTAAAGCCATATATGTTTCAAAAGTAGCGCAAGGTTCGTCGATGCACGAGGCACGCGCAACGTGCAGCCCTTGGGAAGATCATGGCGGCACAGCGCAGCACTGAGCTAGATTTCAGACGCCATGTTCTTCCCAGAAGTGGAGCGCGGCATGTGTCTCGAGCATTTCTACAACAATGAATGGCGTCACTCTTCCCAGGATAGAGGGGCTTTACATGTGGTGATAACACCGAAGGGGCGTTGCCGAAGTGGACAATCTCGTGGTCACAGCGACGCTGCCTGAGGATGACGAGGCTACAAAAGGGACGAAGAGACGACGGTTACGGCTCTCGTCTGCTGGGGACGAACGAAAACGGCTGCCTGGCTTCTGGACCACGGGGCTTTGATTGCCGCCGCAGGCCGGCGACTTTCCCGGAGCCCCTGGATGACGGTGCCCACCGAAACCAACGCGGCCACTTGCCCGTAACCACAGCTTCCCATGGACGGCGTTTGCGCGCCTCCAGACCATCGGGAAGCCGACCCATGACGACGTTTGCGCGCTGCCCGCCGACTGCCCGGACATTGACGTGAGGCTTGCCTCGTAAACATTATGTTGGGTTAATAAACCGTTAACTTAGAGCGTGTGTCATGTCCACCCGAGGAAGGGGCGTTAAAAAATCGACCACACAGTACACTGCCTTGAGGTACACCCAGAGTTGTGCCCGTTACTTGAAAAATGTAATGGATTACAACTGCAAATTATCGAGCCACGAATTTAATGGATTAGTTACAAATTACTTTCGCTAAAAAGTAACGGAATACTATCTTACTCGCTATGTCACAAATTACTTTCATGTTACTTGTACCGTACACTTATCAAGAAAACAATTGAAACAATTTTGATCTTTTCAAAAATGTTCTGCAACACTACTTTCCTATTTTCATACTCTCGCATTATGGTAGTCCTTGTAAAAATAAAATATTCTATTTAGGAGAAATAATGAAGGTGCACTCTATTCACCTGTAAGCCGACAAGAGAGCGAAAGCTGCAACCATACCCGCCATCCCGCTAGCTTACGGTGGCCGGAAATGATCCCTGGAATTCTGCAGACAAAGCTAGCGGTGCAAATGAACAGTATCAGCGTGTACCTCCGCTAGAAGATTCGGAGGTAAGGAACCGACCTACGAAAGCTCCTCTTTGTAACAACCCTTTCAAGCGAAGCGAAACGTCGCAAATCTTCGCTCTCGTGCCTGTAACTTTGAAAAAAAAAATTGGGTTGTGGGGATATTTATACAGCATGTAGTTGGTCAGCCATTTGAAGTTGCGACGAGTCACTCGCTGTAGATGAGCAATTTAGCCAGTGCAGTACAACCGCTAGCCTGGGGTCTTTAACGTGCACCACGCAGTAGTAATACACGACCGCACGCCGGTACGATGCTCATCCAGATCGAAACGGGCAGGGGTGGGGCTCGAACCCAGGATCCCTGGGTTCTGCAGCGCGAGCTTTCGCTCCACGCGCGTCGAGCTGGGTGTGCGCTTCAGCCCACTCGGACACCAATTTTTTCTTTTTTTATTTTTTTTTATTTATTACATGTAATTTGGTCAGGTAAACACAAGGCACTTGAAATCACAGTACACCAAGGTTGTCGCTAGGTCTCATGTACAGGCGTCGACATACATTTCGTTCATCTAAGGTTACACCAGTCCCTGTAACTTTGACGCACTGTCAGCTTATGCATTTTTGAGGGCAACGTTTAGAGCGTATGCTCAGAACGAGCTCACATCACTATACTTCGTTTCAGCTTGGGTCCAGACGCAGCCGATGCTACAAGCGCGAGCTCCGGGCTTCCAGCGTCCCTGCCAAGCACGCGCGCTCGTGCAATGCAAGCACTATACAGGGCCACACGATCGCGCTCGTAGCATCGGCTGCGTCTGGACCCAAGCTGAAACGAAGTATAGGCCGCTAACCGCTCATTCACACATGGAAGCGGATCCGCGTTCGCAAGCGGTTGCGAACGCGGTTGCATAAAGATCCAGTACAATTGCACGCGCACTTGATGTCATCGAGTGTGCGTGCAATTGTACTGGATCTTTATACAACCGCGTTCGCAACCGCTTTGTGAACGCGGATCCGCTTCCAGTGTGAATGAGCGGTAAGAGCGGCCGGCAATCTTGATGGAGCGGAATGCACGTTGCAGAAAAACTGTGAAAGCTCGCCGTCAGCACGCGCTCAGCAGCCGCACATACAGCTATGGACGCCAGTGAAAACGCGCTATACAGCTACAGTGTACTATACTTCGTCTCACCTTAGTATGGACTATTGTTAGCCGCGCGTGGTAAAAGTGCGAGCTAGTTTCTTCGAATGAAGCCTCGGCGCCTGCACGAGCGCTCGTGCAGCGAGTGCTGCAGTCACGGCAGTCAAGGCTAGCCGCTCGCGCTAGCACAGCATTCACGGTTAGTCCACGCTAAGGTGAGACGAAGTATAGAATACTTGGGTAGTGTTGGGACCGGAGCGGCTCGGCAACGGGAGCTCGTGAGTGCGCGTGTATTGACGGTTCGTGGCGGCGCTGTAGTCGAGTTATCCAAAAAAATCGCGCAGTCCACCTTTTTTTTCACTTTGAGCGGTGCACGTGTCGGTACTACAATTTTATACACTCCGTTTCACCTTATGTTGAACCACAGCGAAGGCTAGAAGCGCGAGCTCATAGCGTTGGCAGCTGCCCTTGGTGCACGAGAGCTTGTGCCGCCGAGATGTGCTCCTAAAGCAAGGGGCTCGCGCTTGTAGCCTTTCCTGCGGTACGACACAAGGTGAAACAGAGTATCGTTCCGTGTGTTTTTCTCTTCGAGTGGTGCGCGTGTCGGGACCACGATTTCATAGTCCCGTGTGTTCGATCGTAATATGCTTTGAATTTTGAGTTCTGATTTTGCGGATAGTGAACGCGTAAAGGCTGAACTCCATGGGACGAATATGCTGCGAATAACCGACGAATTTTGCCCGACGGCTTTTGCTGTGCGCGTGGAATCAACACGGTGGCTGCTACGTCGCGCGCAAAGCGAGCGTGCCGTCGGGCGGCGTTCGCCAGTTATTCGTCACATAATTCGCTCCATGGAGTTCAGCCTTAAGGGTAGTGCCGAAATACCGCCGGCGAAACAGCGACAGAACTCTTGCTCTGTTCCTGTTTGCAAAACGGGCCTCATCCGAGTGAAAGAGTGAAAATGGCGTCCCTTTTCGGCGTTCCAAAGGACTAAGCCAAAAGAGATCTTTGGGAGAAGAATCTGCAGCGACTGGACAAGCGTCTTGAAGAAACAAGCGCTGTCTGCGAGCTGCACTTTCAGCCTCTCTTCATCCTTCGAGACTACGTCCACATCATCGGCGGAAAGGAAGTGAGGATCCCTCGTGGACACCCAGCGCTTACGCAAGACGCGGTACCGACTCTGCTGCCAAGTGTACCCCAGGACCTAAGTGATGACCTCCCCGCAGGACGAGAGGAAAGGAAGCGGAAAGCAAGTTCACCAGAGCCCATCGTTGCAAAGCGTTCGGGGCTCGCTCGGTTTGATAGAATGTCCAGCGCAGCGCGAAGCGCGAGGCGCGTGATCTTTAATTCCTTTTCCTCTACAAGCTGTACATATATACAACGAGACGACAGCGCTATATAAGAGTCTGTGTCTCACATCTTCCCTTTTCTAACAAGGAAAAGTCAGGTGGCGTAACGTTTTGGTCGAACAACACATCTTCCACTTTTCGTGTGTGTGTGGCTCGTGTCGGTACATGCAGGAACGGACAGGGGTACATTCGCTGTACTTTTTCGATGTTGGGTGGTTTCGGCGGTCGCTTCAGGCATCGGGACTAAGTGTGTCCTGTTGCGGCGAACGGACGTATCGCCAGTGTCCACCCAGTATGATCTTGGCTCCTCAGCTGACCTGTGGACAGTGCCGAACTTCTCGAGGTCCACTACCCAGACGTCCGTGTCGATGTTCAAGTCGGGAAGATTTCGCACCCCATGGCGAGAATCAAACCAAAGTTTCTGCTTCTTCCTGCTTTCTTCTTCGTATGCCCTTAGTTTCTCTTTGTCTGGGAGACGAGGAAGCAGGCTCTTTGAAGAAGTTGGAAGAGTTGTTCTGATTCTTCTACCCATTAGTAACTCCGCAGGTGAGTAACCGTTCTTGAGGGGGCTGGCCCTGTAGGTAAGAAGGGTCTGGTTTGGGTCTCCCGACTTTTTAAGAGATCCCTTGATTATTTTTACGGCAGCTTCTGCTAGACCGTTACTTTGTGGATAGTGGGGACTTGAAGTTATGTGTTTGAACCCATATTCTTTCGCAAAGACTGCGAACGATGAATCGGGTCCTTTGGAAAACTGTGGTCCGTTGTCACTGATGACTACCTCCGGTATGCCGTGTCTTGCAAAGATGGACTTGCAGTGTGTGACGAATGCGTTGCCAGTCAAGCTGGTGAGCTTCACTAACTCGGGAAACCTCGAGTAGTAATCTGTGACAATCAGCCACCACGACCCTCCAACAAAGAAAAGGTCCATGCCGACCTTTGCCATGGTCTTTCCGGAAACTCCGTGGGCTTCAGTGGCATTTTCCTGTTTCCTTTGTGTTGGAGGCAAGTCCGACATGACTTCACCAAGTTCTCAATGTCAGCGTCGATTGTTGGCCACCAGACTGCGTTTCTTGCCCTCACGCGGCATTTATCTATGCCGAAATGGCCTTCGTGCAGAATGCAAAGAGTTGCTTCCTGGAACTTTTTCGGGATGATGACTCTGGTGCCATGCATAAGGACGTCTTCGACTTCGGTGACACGGTCTTTATGCGGCCAGAACTCCTTTAGGCAAGGCTGCAGATCACGATGACTTGGCCAGCCTTTTTGTGTGAAAGAGCGGTGTTGGCGGCAGGACTCATCTTCCTCTTGTTCCCTTTTCAGCTCTTGCAACGAAGGGGAGACACTGGCAGCGTTGAAAACAGCTGGTTTATGTAGCCTTCGATCTCTTTTTCCAGCTCGTTGTCCTCGATCTTCCCTTGGAGTGGAGACTGTGTGAGGTAATTCACCTCTCGTGTCGGTTTGGCCGACACGAGGGAAGAAGAAGAGGTGAATAAAGGGCTTTTTGCGTGCCTGACTCCATGTTGAAAGCTTGCCCTTTTCCCACATCGAACATGGTGTCAGAAGTGGGATCGGGATACTACCTGTTTTAACCCGTCAGCTCGCGAAGCAACTGGCTCACTCTTCAGACGCCGAAGCGACCGCTAAAGCAGCTGCTACGGGGAATATCTCGGGTCAACCTCAAGGTACAAAATCGGACACCAGGTACGCCATGGCATCGTTCCAGATAGATCCGCCTGAGCCCTTTACCTTCGCCACTCCAAATGAATGGCCCTCATGGAAGAAACGTTTTCTTCGGTACCGCACAGCCTCTGGATTACAGGCTGCAGCCGAAGAAAGACAAGTTGACACGCTCGTCTATTTGATGGGCACTCAAGCGGAAGATATCTTCAACACTTTCAAGCTAAGTGCAGAAAACGCCAAGAAGTTCGATGTCGTGCTAGCCCACTACGAAGCCTACTTCTTTCCAAAACGCAACATAATCTATGAAAGAGCGCGATTCAACACCCGAACACAGGGGCAGAGTGAATCAGTGGAGGAATTTTCAACGGCCCTGCACACGTTAGCCGACACGTGCAACTTCGGCGAACTCAGAGAAGAACTAATCAGAGACCGCTTGGTAGTAGGCCTGCAGGACAAGAAAGTTTCAGAAAAACTACAGTTGGACTCGTCGTTAGACTTGATGAAGGCGCTCATGATCGCCCGTC
This sequence comes from Ixodes ricinus, assembly GCA_037355805.1. Classification (NCBI taxonomy): domain Eukaryota; kingdom Metazoa; phylum Arthropoda; class Arachnida; order Ixodida; family Ixodidae; genus Ixodes; species Ixodes ricinus. Next base: position 10,251 of record JAZHYW010017610.1, on the reverse strand, counting down.
AACATGAAACAGTCCGACAACAACAGAAAGAGCTACGTCCCGCAGAAAGCCCAGAGTCCGTACACCAGGTTCACACTAGCAGATCATTTACAGTGCCACAAAAGGCTGCGGTCGCTTGGGATAGGACTTTGTCAAAACGTCACCAGCATGACGCCAAAACTCCAGAACGATCCTGCACCTGGTGCGGACACGAAACACACTCTCGGGCAAGTTGTCCAGCAAAAGACGCGGTGTGCAGATGTTGTGGAAAAAGGGGACACTTTATGACAGTTTGTCGGTCGACGTCTTCTCTCAGGAATGTCACCGAGCAAGGAGAAGGACTTTTCTCAAAAGGACATTTGATGACGGCCTCAGATCCAGCTACCCAAACAAGAAACGACGGTCAAGAGCCAGGATTCCTCGGCACAACGTCAAACTCCCAAACTTCAAAGTGGGAACTAATGATACTGGTTGAGAACCACCCAGTACTATTCAAGGTAGACACCGGGGCAGACGAAACAGTGATCCCCGAAGACCTTTTTAGGAGTCTCTTCAAAGACCCTACTCTAAACCCGCCGAGGCGCCAGCTTCAGGGGCCCGACGGAAGACGACTTCACGTCTTGGGCATCGCAAACCTGAACCTCTCATTCAAAAACTACAGGAACGAAGAGGAAGTTTACGTCCTCCGAGGCCTCAAAACACCGCTTCTTGGAAGGCCAGCTATAGAAAAACTCAAGGTTCTCCCTGAGATCTGCCAGGTGCGGAGCCTCTGCCCCGAGGAGGAGTTTCCCTGTCTTTTTGAAGGGCTCGGCACTATGAAAGGAGACTACGACGTAAAACTAGCACCTGATGCAACGGCCTTTGCCCTGACATCGCCTCGCAGGGTGCCCCTGCCTCTTTTCAACAAGACAAAGATGGAGCTGGAGAGGATGCAGCAACTGGGAGTAATTTCGCCAGTGACAGAACCAGTGGCGTGGTGTGCACCGATGGTAGTGGTTCCTAAGCCCTCAGGAGCCATACGGATCTGCGTTGACTTTACGCAACTGAACAAGTACGTCCAGAGAGAATGGCATCCGATTCCATCAGTGGAACACACTTTGGGAATGCTCCAGAAAGCAACCGTTTTCTCGAAGATTGACGCCAACTCAGGGTTTTGGCAAATACCTTTAAGCGAGGACAGTAAAACCCTGACGACATTTATAACACCTTTTGGCAGGTTCTGTTTTAACAGGCTGCCGTTTGGAATTTCTTCGGCGCCAGAACATTTTCAAAGGAGGATGGCCGATGTTCTTTTAGGGCTAGAAGGAGTTGCATGCCATATGGACGACGTCCTAATCTGGGGGTCCACACAAGATCAACACGATGGTCGCCTAAGAGCAGTACTGGAGCGTCTCACTCAAGCTGGGATCACGCTAAACAAAGAGAAATGTCTCTTCAGCGTTACGAAGATTTCCTTTTTAGGGCACCTGATCGAGAACAATCTGGTTCGTCCGGATCCAGCAAAGCTGTCTGCTATCCTGCAGATGCCAAGTCCCACATCAAAAAAGGAGTTACGCCGCATCATGGGAATGGCTACATATCTTGCACGTTTTGTCCCCAATGGTGCACAGGTCTTGGAACCACTGTCATCAATGTTAAGCACAAAACATGATTTTGTGTGGAACCAACCTCAACAGCTTGCATTTGACCAGTGGAAAGCTATGCTTTCTTCAGACCCAGTTTTGGGTATCTACGATCCAAACAAAGAAACCGTTGTAAGTGCGGACGCATCAGCATACGGACTAGGTGCTGTCCTGCGCCAGAAGGAGGGACAACGGTTCAAGGTAATTGCCTACGCGTCAAGGCTTATGACAGACACCGAACGTCGATATGCACAAATAGAAAAAGAAGGCTTAGCTCTCGTGTGGGCCAGCGAAAAGTTTCGAGACTACCTCGTAGGAAGAGTCTTCACTCTCGAAACTGATCACAAGCCTCTCATCTCACTTTTTGGGTCCAAAGCACTTGACGACTTGACACCAAGGCTACAAAGAATGCGCATGCGACTCATGCGTTTCACGTATGCCATCGTCTATGTCCCCGGCAAGGATCTAACGGCAGCCGACGCTCTGTCAAGGTCCCCTATCTCACAATCGGAGCCTTTCGACCTCGAAAATGAGATCGATGGCTACATCAAGCATATCGTCTCCTCTATGCCGCTGACATCATACAGTGTTCAGCAAGTCGCCAGTGAACAACAGAAAGACGGAGTATGCGCGCGGCTTCGTCAACTCATTCTAACAGGGTGGCCCAGAAGAAGAGATCTGGAGCAAGAGCTCAAACCTTATTGGGAAGATAAAGACAACATCTCGCTCGTTGACGACGTGATAGTTCGTACTTCAAGAGTGATAATCCCTGAGAAAATGCGCGACACCGTCCTTCGCCAACTTCATGAAGGTCATTTCGGGATAGACAAATGTAAAGGACGAGCAAGGGATTCTGTTTGGTGGCCTGGAATCGACTCTGATATTGAGCGACTCATCAAAAACTGTCACGTATGCCTCAAACAGAGTGTCAACCGCAAAATGCCTCTTCTGCAAACAGAATTCCCACAGCGTCCCTGGGAAAGAATAGCGATGGATTTGTTCTTCTGGGACGGAGCCTGGTGGCTAATCATAACTGATTATTTTTCACGGTACCCAGAACTGGTCCGCCTTGGTGGTCTCTCATCGGGAACTGTGATCACTCACTGTAAGTCTATTTTTGCGAGGCATGGGATACCGGACGTGGTGGTATCCGACAACGGTCCCCAGTTCGCTAATCGCGAATTTGATGAATTCGCAAAGGATTATGGTTTTCGCCACATCACTTCCAGTCCAAGGTACCCTCAAAGCAATGGAATGGCAGAAGCCGCGGTCAAGATAATAAAGTCATCTCTGAAGAAAACAGAAGACCCGTACAAGACCCTGCTCGCTTACAGAACGAGTCCATTGAAAAATGGATACAGTCCGGCAGAACTTCTGATGGGTAGGAGGTTACGAACAACTGTTCCAGTCTCGTCTAGCCGCCTCGTTCCCAGCCTTCCAGATCTCAACAACGTAAGAAAATTTGAAATGTCTCAGCGACGAAAACAAAAGAAGACTTCGACCGCCGGCATGGTGTCCGAGACTTAGTCGACTTGGACGAGGGAACTGACGTGTGGGTGGTCGACCTGCAACGACAAGGAGTCGTCCAAAGCAGTGCAAATGAGCCCAGGTCATACTGGATCGACACTGACGCCGGAGACTCTATTCGCAGAAACAGAACACACCTGATTCCCTTACCAAGTCAGGCTTCTGGATCAGAAGTACAGGTGCCCGAGAATGTGCAAGAAGACGATGCTGATTCACCAGAGCCTGGGCCTCATTGCGCCGATAGCGGCCACGCTCACACAAAAAGTGGAAGATGTGTTCGAGTACCAAAGAGGTATCAAGAACAATGAACGATGCAGGTGTGAGACTTAGAGGGGGAAAGGTGTGATTGTTTGTTGTGAGGGTTAGGAGGGAGATGTGTGATTGGTTGTTGGTGTGAGACTTAGTAGGGGAGATGTGTGAGGTAATTCACCTCTCGTGTCGGTTTGGCCGACACGAGGGAAGAAGAAGAGGTGAATAAAGGGCTTTTTGCGTGCCTGACTCCATGTTGAAAGCTTGCCCTTTTCCCACATCGAACAGAGACCTTGACAAAGCGTCAGCGGCGGTGATGTCTTTGCCTGGAATGTACATGATTTCATAAGCGTACCGCATTAAGCGCATGCGCATCCTCTGCAGTCGAGGTGTCAGGTCGTCAATCGCTTTCGACCCAAACAGCGAGACAAGAGGTTTGTGGTCTGTTTCCAGGCAAAACTTAGTTCCGCAGACGTAGTCGTGAAACTTCTCGCAGGCCCAGACGAGAGCAAGGCCTTCCTTTTCGATCTGAGCGTAACGGCGTTCAGTCTCGGTTAGTACTCGGGAAGCATAGGCAATGACAGCGTAGTGCCCATCGTCTTGCTGCTGACGTAGGACAGCACCCAGGCCATACGAGGAGGCATCCGCCGTGACTTTAGTTGGTCTCTTCGGGGAGTACATCGCGAGGACTGGATCTGATGAGAGTAGTCTTTTCCAGTTTGAGAATGCTTGTTCCTGCGCGGTCTCCCAGACGAACTCTTGTTTTGATGACAACATGCTTGACAGTGGTTGTAGCAACTCTGCCATGTTAGGTACAAATCGACCTAAGTAGGTGGCCATGCCCATCAGTCGTCGGAGTTCAGTCTTGGAGGTTGGCCTCGGCATCTCAGTGACTGCTTTTATCTTGTTCTCGTCAGGTCGTACGCGGTTGTTCTCGATGATGTGTCCCAAGTACTGTATCTTCGTGACGCCAAACTGGCATTTGTCTCTGTTCAGGGTCACGCCTGCGTCTCGAACTCGCTCGAGAGTAGCGCGCAGTCGTTGTTCGTGCTGTTCCTTCGATGATCCCCAGACAAGGATATCGTCCATGTGGCAAGCAACACCTTCAAGACCCTGGAGAATGTCACTCATGCGCCGTTGGAAGTGTTCCGGGGCAGAGCAGATTCCAAATGGTAGGCGATTGAAGCAAAAGCGACCGAAGGGTGTGATGAAAGTGGTCAGCGCTTTACTTTTCTCGCTTAAAGGAATCTGCCAAAATCCTGATGTGGCATCCATTTTTGAGAACCAGGTGGCTCCTTGCAGCGTCCCAAGGGTGTGTTCCACCGCCGGAATGGGATGCCATTCACGTAGGACGAACTTGTTGAGCTCTGTGTAGTCTACACAGATCCGCAGTGTTCCTGACGGTTTGGGTACCACCACCATTGGAGCACACCAAGAGGTGGGTTCTGTTACGGGGGTGATGACGCCGATTTCTTGCATCCGTAGAAGCTCCTCTTTTGTCTTCTCATACAGGGGTAGAGGCACCCGACGAGGAGACGTGAGAGCATGCGGAGTGGCGTCAGGTCGAAGCAGTATGTCACACTCTTGCTGTAACTTGCCAAGACCTTTGAAGACCTCAGGGAAGTCTTTGTCGACGTTCAACACCGAAACAGAGTTGAGGGAGCTGAACAGTCCCAAGCGGTTGATGGCTGGCTTGCCGAGAAGTGCGGTGCGGAGTAGCGGAAGGATGTAAACGTCTTCGACGCTTTCTCGGCCGTTCAACTTGAAATGGAGCTTGGCCACTCCCGAAATGCGAAGAGCTTTTCCATCAGGTCCCTGAAGTCGACGCGTTGTCGGGTTTAGAGGGACATGCTTGAAATGCTGATGGTATTGTCGTTCTGGAATGACAGTCTCGTCCGCCCCTGTGTCGATCTTGAAGATCAGTCTTTTCGCTTCCACTTGCGGAGCGACTTCCCAGGTTGACGAGGTAGTTTCACCCAGCAAACCAAGGAATCCTGGCTCTTCTTCGATTGCCTGCAGCATTTGCACCGACCGGCAAACAGTTGCATAGTGGCCTTTCTTTCTGCACTTTTGGCACGTGCCACTCTTTGCTGGGCAGAGAGCTCGCGCGTGCCGCTCTTTACCGCACCAGCCACATGAGCGGGCTTGATTTTTCTTGCCACTGCCTTTTGTAGGTTGATGCTGCGCCTTAGACGGTGGCTTGGCGTCGGAGTCGTGTTTAGCAGGCTTGTTCTTTCTCGCGTGTAGGACATCCACGGCTGCAGTTTCTTTGGGATGGCCTTGACGGAGTTCTGCCTGTTGTAGCTGAACAGACTCGTTCTGACGCGCAACGGTGAGTGCCTTCAAGAGATTCAGGTCGGGATCTAACTGAAGAGTTTGCGACACCTTGTGATTCTTGAGGCCTACGACTAGCCTGTCTCGGATCAGTTCCTCGCGGAGTTCTCCGAAGTTGCAGGTGTCCGCTAGGGCATGGAGAGCTGTAGCAAAATCTTCGACGGACTCACCGTCCAGCTGGACTCTGGTGTTGAATTTTGCCCGTTCGAAGATGACGTTTCTTCGAGGAATGAAGTAGTTGTCATAGCTCTTGAGCACCACGTCGAAGTTTTTCTGCTCATCGGACGTCAACTTGAACGTGTTGAAAACGTCCTCTGCCTGGGGGCCCATGAGGTACACCAGCGTGTCGACTTGACTCTCCCTTGGACGGTCGCAGAGTCCCGAAGCAGCGCGGTAGCGCAGGAACCGCTTCTTCCATTGAGGCCAGTCTGACGGCGACGAAAACGTGAATGGGTCAGGCGGCGTGATCTGGAACGAAGTCACGTTCGCTGGCGTTTGGCTTGGACGTTCCATCCGGTTACGGAGAGTCAGGTCCGTCGGCAGTCGAAGAGCATAGGTCCGTCGTGGATGCCGTAGAGGTTAAAGCCAGGTTAAGGTTTCAGGACAAGGGCCATTAGGGTGTGCTGACGTGTCGTTCGGGAGGAGAGCAGTGGTCAGCACATCCCACTTCTGACACCATGTTTGATAGAATGTCCAGCGCAGCGCGAAGCGCGAGGCGCGTGATCTTTAATTCCTTTTCCTCTACAAGCTGTACATATATACAACGAGACGACAGCGCTATATAAGAGTCTGTGTCTCACAGATCCCTCGTGGACACCCAGCGCTTACGCAAGTCGCGGTACCGACTCTGCTGCCAAGTGTACGCCAGGACCTGAGTGATGACCTCCCCGCAGGACGAGAGGAAAGGAAGCGGAAAGCAAGTTCACCAGAGCCCATCGTTGCAAAGCGTTCGGGGCTCGCTCGGGAAACAGACCCGTTGTCACCAGTGGTGAACAGCGAAGCTCCTGCCGTGATCCCTCAAGACGTCGATCGTGACGCACTAGGCTCCCTGACTATGCCAACTCTCTACTGGGCTGTTCACAAGTTCAGCAACTTCTGCGGTGTTGCTCATTTGGAGACTGCTCTTGGAGCGGAAGTCTAACAGATCAGCATCGAAAGGGCGGTGTTCATTTGTTTCGACAACTTACCTGATGTGGTATGCCAAGTATACATTCAGGGCCATGTATGTGCTGCACATTGTAACCATGTATGCGCTGCACATTGTAACCATGTATTTCAATGCCGTGCTGTAAACTATTACAACTTTTAACTTGCCTTAATTACGTGTGCTGTTGTTTCCTGGTCTAAATGATGTGAAATAGTTGCTTGTTTTCTTCTTTGAATCTTATAAAGCATTACTTGTTCAGCCCACGTTGTCTCAGTTTTTGGACTTAATTTTAATGTTAAAACGCGTGATAAAAATTGTCACGGCTTATAAGCCATTTCTTAAAGTGAACGTTGGGTGGTCCTCGGATGGTCGTGGCAGCCATGAAGAAATAGAGATTTTTAGAATAGGGGGCCCCAAAACCTTGGGGGCCCCAAGCAGGCTTTGGGTTAGGGCAGTTGGGGCTTAAGGCCGGGTTGCGTCGACAAACATGGCGGCGCCCTTTCCGCTCGCTTCGGAGCAAATTCGTCATGGTCGCTGCAGTATTAGCCCATTTCAATGCCAATGAATAATGCAACCGACTTTCGCTTTGCTTTATCTCGCTCAAGTCACAAAGAATGAGCGGTGGGCATGCCCCATTTTAAAGATCGTCCCCGATTCTGGCCGTTTCTAAGCCTAAACATACGCGGTAACCGTTGACATGGCAACGTATTGCTACTCCGTGGCTCCGAGTAGATTTCGTTCGTGGCACGATACCTGCAGCTTGAAAACAAGTAATTCAAGGCTTCAAAGTCGCTCCAGTTCAGATCTAAATAGTGCAGCTGCTCGCAGAGTATGCGCGCTCGCGCTCGTCTCAGTCTCGGCATAGTTGAAGGCCTAAATCTTCGGCTGCAGATGGTCAAAGCGCATACGAACGCCCAAAAAATTCGAGAACGAGCCATACCTAAAACAGCGCGCAAGCACAGGAGGAAGAACATAGAACACAGGAAAGAGCGCTGACTACCAACTTATGTATTGTGAAAGAAAGAGAAAGAGGAAGCTTCAGACATGAAGCCCACGCGCACCCACAAGGCAAAAAGAAGAAAGAATAAAAACAGATACATTACTAAGTTGCAGTAGAAAAGGAGAAAACTGACATGATAAGGTCACTACGAAAAAAAGATGAGAAAAAATAAGAAAGAAAAACAACAACGTGGGCGTCATATCTGAAGCTTCCTCTTTCTCTTTCTTTCACAATATACATAAGTTGGGAGTCAGCGCCCCTTCCTGTGTTTTGTTATCTTCCTCCTGTGCTTGTGCGCTGTTTTAGGTATGTCTTCTAAGTACCAGCTAGCTCAACTCTATGTTACTACGAGAACAAGCGCCAAATTAGAGAGCTACGGATTGGATTGTTTCGGATACACCCGAAGCGGGATGGCCAAACGAGTCGAGGCCGATCCAAGGCCAGAAGAAAATGGCGGAAGAGAAGGCTCCCGCGCGCGTTCGCTTTTTGATCGACGATGACATTTATGTGCTACGCGAAGTGTACGCCACTAACCCATTCCAGGATTCGAGGAGATGGACTTCAATTGCCAGAAGGGTCTCCGAAGCAATCGGAAGATATTTCTACACGCGGGCCATCCGCGACCGGGTCGACCTGCTGCTGGCACAGTTTAATACGAAGCACAGATTTCGTGGTGACTTTTCGTAACGTAACGTAAGAAAACTGGTCTGTGTGAACGAGCCTTTAGCCACAGAGTAGCAATACGTTACCATGTCAACAGTTACGACGTATGTTTAGGCTTAGGAACGGCCAGAATCAGGTACGATCTTTAAAATGGGGCGAGCCCACCGCTCATTCTTTGTGACTTGAGCGAGATAAAGCAAAGCGAAAGCCGGTTGCACTATTCATTGGCAATGAAATTGGCTAATACTGCAGCGACCATGACGAATTTGCTCCGAAGCGAGCGGAAAGGGCGCCGCCATGTTTGCCGACACAACCCGGCCCCAAGCAATTGGGGGCCCCACGCTATTTCTCGAATTTCACGTTGGGGGCGCGCGCCAACCCAAAACCCCAAACTTGCCCAAACGGAGTTTGGGTTCTGCGCATGCGCAGTGCTGAGCCCCTATTTCTTTGGGGCCCCAAAACTTTGGAACCCTCTATTATAAAACTCTCTATAACTGTCGTGCTGCTTCAGCTACAGGATGGGCTAAAAGCAAGCTACACCTACCAGCGTCGTGCCTGTGACCGGGGAATGGCCCGTCGAGTTCGCAGATAATTCCATTGGCGCACATGATAGCCTGGTATTTGAGGGCGTGCAGTCTCATTGTGACCAGAGAAGTAAATCTTCTGATTCAGAGACGGTCGGCAGATGGGTCTTGCTGTGCTGTTCCAACTGGTGTTACCCTCCCTATTATTTGTACCGCAAGCCACAATAAAGTGTCGTTTCAGCGCAAATGTTTTGCGTTTTAATACTTTTTCACTGTTAAGAAGTTCGTTCGTTGTCCACAATGGCGCTGCATGCGAAAAAGGCGAGCGTGCCGCGTTGCGTCGTCACAAACCCTATTCTATAAGCACGCTGCGTGAGGTGTCGTTGCGTTGGGTACCCCAAAGCGTTGGGTTCCCCAAAGCGTTGGGGCCCCCTATTCTAAAACTCTCTAATAAAAGATTCTCACCCCTTTGCGACGAGTCGCTTGGGTGGTTCGTCGCATAAATGTACACAAGAATGAGTGTCAAGTGAAGCGAGCTGATTAAGGTCAAGAAAAAGAAGACGGGCAGAGAAAAAAAGACAGAGAAGTAAACCTGGGGTATTAAAAACACAGTAAAACAATTTCAGACTTTAGTATGTGCCGTATCGTTCTATTATAAAATAAGATAGGGGAAAAAAACTGCTTCCGAGTTTTAGATATCCCTTTCAAATATCTAATGTTCGGCCTTTGCGACCAAGGAAATGGGCATTTCATTTAAAATGCCCACCATCCGACAAACCAAAAGTCGCAGATAATTCTACGCTGAAACAACTTGCAATCCGCTTCTTTAAAGTCGCAAGTGTTTTTACGGAAAGAAAGGGTAATGTAGCTTCTACCGTCCAACAAATTGAAGCACCATGTTGCTAACGATCGTGCCACAGCGCAATTGATGCCGCGGTACGACCGCTGGCAGTGTTCGGAGCTGTATCAGAAATCCTATGTGCACTCCACCAAAGCGGCACCAAAGATTCATATTTTCGCGCGTGTAGCCGCGCACGCGCACACCTTCTGCATAACGCGCCGGTGTCGACACCTGTCGCGATCAATACCACGCGCTTCAGGCGAGCCCCTCCGGTCCCAACACTACCCAAGCATTCTAGTACACCGTAATACAGCTATTGCTAAATTACCCAAGCATCAAGGAGAATGCCGGGATTGGTGTACCAC